>PVHX01025050.1:0-23026 GCA_004024805.1 Geosciurus inauris | reverse complement strand
TTCCTATATCCAAATATGAATACATGACCAGCATAACTCCACATCATGTGTAACCACAAGAATGGGAGGTTATATTCCATGTATGTATGATATGTCAAAATACATGCTACTGTCATGTACAAATAAAAAGAAAAAATTTTAAAAGACCATAAAAATAAATAATAAAAAACAAACAAATAAATAAATAAAAAAGAAACAAGGCAGAAAGAAGATAGTAGAATAAAAATATTAGGGTTTGTTTGCTTGCTTGCTTGTTTGTTTGTTTTGTACCAGGGATTGAACCCAGGAGCACTTGACCACTAAGGCACATCCCCAAACCTTTTTAAGATATTATTTAGAGATAGGGTCTTGCTGAGTTGCTTAGGGCCTTAATAAGTTGCTGCTGCTGGCCTTGAACTCAATATCAGTCTCCCAAACTGCTGGGATTACAGGTATATGCCACTTCACCCAATTTTAGTGTTATGAAAGAAAAAAATCACCAACTTAGAATTCTATATACAGTGACATTATATAATGGAAAAAGAGACTTTATCAAATAAAAAAGAGACTTTTCTCTAGCCGGGCACGGTGGCTCAAGCCTGTAATCCCAGCACTTAGGGAGGCTGAGACAGGAGAATCGTGAGTTCAAAGCCAGCCTCAGCAACGGCGAGGCACTAAGCAACTCAGTGAGACTCTGTCTCTACAGAAAACACAAAATAGGGCTGGGGATGTGGCTCAGTGGTCGAGTACCCCTGAGTTCAATCCCCAGTACCAAAAAAAAAAAAAAAGAGAGAGAGAGAGAGACTTTTCTCAAAATTGCAGGAATTTGTTGCTGGTACACTTTGTCATATAAGAAATGTTCTAAGTTATTCTCCAGATAGAAGTAAAGTTATATAAGTCAGAAATGGGGCCCATATGAAGAAAGAAGGGCACTACAGAGGTAGTGAATGGAGATAAAATAAATCTTATATATTCATTTTTCTTAATTGATCTAACACATAAAACATTTTTCTAAAATAAGAACTGCACAATATATTTGACAACTATAGTTTACTGAAAATTGTAAGGAATGACAACAATATTATAAGGGACTGCAGGGAAAAACTGGAAAAATTCCGTTATAAAGTTCCCATACTAACCACCACAGAGTTATCTGAAAGTGGCCATAAATTGACAAATGCATACTATAAGCTCTAATTCATCCATGAAAAATGTAAAAAATTAAAAAATATATATATATATATATATATGACTGATGTGCCAAGAGAGGACAAAAAACAAAGCCATATAAAATTTTCAATTGAGAGGCTGGGATTGTAGCTCAGAGGTAGAGCGCTTGTCTTGCATGCATGAGGCACTGGGTTCGATCCTCAGCACCACATAAAAATAAAGCTATCATGTCCATCTACAGCTAAAAAAAATTTTTTTTCAATTAAAATAAGATATTGTAGAGAAAGACTGAAAGTCAAAACTGAAATGAAGGATAGTGAATGGAAATTAATATTGAGTATGGTAGATACTATTCCAATAATATCAAGGCTCATTTAAATATCAATGGTCTAAATAAACCAATTAAGGGGCTGGGATTGTGGCTCAGTGGTAGAGCACTTGCCTCACATGCATGGGCACTGGGTATGATCCTCAGCACCACATAAAAATAAATAAGTAAAATAAAGATATTATGTCCATCTACAACTAAAAAATATTTTAAAAATAAACCAATTAAAATATAGACACTGTCAAAGCATACAAAAATAAGAGCCAACTACATGTTATCCACAAGACATCACATTAAATATAAAGGTGAAAGTGAAAGTATGAAGACAGATATATACTATACACTAACATTAATCAAAAGAAAGCTAGAATAGCTATATTAGTTTCAGGAAAAGGACACTATAGAACAAAGAAAAATATCCAGGAAAGAGGAATATAACATGAAGAAAACAGGTCAAATCTCTAAGACATCACAATTCTTAATGTAAATATGCCTAGTGTTATGATTTGGATGTGAGGTATCCCCCAAAAGCTCATATGTGAGACAATACAAGAAGGTTCAGGGGAGAAATGATTGAGTTATAAGAATCTTAATGCAATCAGTGATTTAATCCCCTGACAGGGATTAATGAGTGGTAACTGAAGTGGTAGGGCGTGGGAACTGGGACATGGCTTTGGGGTATATATTTTTATCTGGTGAGTGAAGCTTCTTTGCTTCCTGATCACCATGTAAGCAGCTTCCCTCTGCCACACTCTTCTGCCATGATGTTCTGCCTCACCTTGAGCCCCCAGGAATGGAGCTGGTCTTCTATGGACTAAGACCTCTAAAACTGTGAGCCCTCAATAAACCTTTCCTCTCCTAAAATTTTTCTGGTTGGGTCCTTTAGTCACAGTACTGAAATAGCTACCTAAAATACCTCATAACAGAACATCAAAATACATAAGGTAGCCCGGTGTTATACCTCAGTGGTACAGTGCTTGTCTAGCACGTGTGAGGCACTGAGTACAATTCTCAGCACCACATAAAATGAATAAAAATAAACTTATTTAAAACAAACATAAAGTAAAAGCTGATACAGTTGTAAAAATAAAATGACATATATCCACTATGAGAGTTAGAGACTTCAGTACTCTTCTACCAGTAGTTGACAGATTCAGCAGGGATAAAATCAATAAGGATCATCAATCAACTGAGTATAACAAATATCTATAGAATATTTCATCCAACAACAGTAGAATACACATTGTTCTCAAGGTCATGTGGAACAATTATCAAGATAAACCAAATGCTGGCACATAAAATACTCCTGAACAAATTTAAAAGAACAGAAATCATACAAAGCATGCTCTCAGATCATAATGAAGTTACACTAGAAGTTAATAACCAAAAAATCAGGACCCCAAATTTGGAGATTAAACAGTATATTTCTAAATAACACTTTGGTCATACAGAGTCTTAAAGGAAATTTTTAAATCATTTGAATTAAATTGAAATAGAACTTTGTGGGATGCTGCTAAAAATGCTTAGAAGAATGTTTATAGCATTAAATGTGCAAATTAGAATAGAAGAAAAATTTACTATTAATCTAATCTTCCATTTTTAGGAAAATAGAAGAAGAGAAGCAAATACTACCCAAAGCAAGAAGAAAATATAAAACTCTAGCCAGGTTAACTAAAAAGGAAAGAAAGACAGAAAGAGTGAAGACACAAAGAACTAACATCAGAAATGAGGGACCATCATTGCTGATGCCACATACATTAAAAGGGTACAGAAAATTATAAATAATTCTGTGCCCACAAATTTAATGAACTGGATAAAATAAACTAATACCATGAAAGACACAAACTTCCAAAACTAACACAAGATTAAATAGAAAAACTAAAGAGGCTTATATCTATTAAATTGAAACAATAATGAATAGCCTTCCAAAACAGGAAACACTAGGCCCAGCTGGCTTCAAAGGTGGATTATGTTGGACATTTAATGAAAAAATGATGCCAAGTTTCTATAATCTCTTTCAGAAAAATCTCTTGGGTCCTGGTATAGAAGGGTCTTGGGTACTCTCTATATAGAAGGTACTAGAATTCTAGGCTCTCTGAAGAAAAGGTTTTCAGTATAAGCCACATTGTTAAATAGGAAGTTTATGCAGTGAGCCATTCTTACCTTTTTGGGAATCTTTTCAATCAGTGCAGGGAACTGTTTACCAGTCAAGTTCCCTGATATCAGCAAAAGGCTAATCTTATAAAAAAAAAAAAAAAGGCCTTTCTCAGTACTGCAGTTCGAAGCCTGTTAACTCTTTTCTGCAAAGGAACACTGGCACAGAATAATCAGAAAAGGAAGAAAATAAAAGTAAACAAAAGGAAAATGATGGAAGACTCTAGATTTAATTCTAGTTTATGGAAGAGAAGCAGTCCTTCTCCTTTCAGTACTAATTCTATCCATCATAGTGGCTCTTCATTTACCACCTTCAATCACCTTAGATGTGACAGATACCCAATAAACTGGTTACAAGAGGTTGAGATCCAGACTGCTGCAATCTGCATGACCTCAGACAAGATGAATTATAATAACCTTTCTTAGTCTATTTCTTTTTTTGGGGGGGGGTACTGGGGATTGAACTCAGGGGTACTCAACCACTGAGCCACATCCCCAGGCCTATTTTGTGTTTTATGTAGAGACAGGGTCTCACTGAGTCGCTTAGCACCTCGCCGTTGCTGAGGCTGGCTTTGAACTCGCGATTCTCCTGTCTCAGCCTCCCTAACTGCTGGGATTACAAGCGTGAGCCACCGCGCCCGGCTAGTCTATTTCTTATTGTTCTAATAAAATACCTAATACTGGGAATTTTATAAAGAAAAATATACACTGGAGAAAAGAGAGCCTCTTTAACAAATGGTGCTGAGAAAATTGAAAATCCTTATGTAGCAAAATGAAATTAAACCCCTATCTCTCACCCTATATAAAACTCAACTCAATATGGATCAAGGACTTAGCATTAGATCAGAGACCCTATGCCTAATAGAAGAAAAAGTAGGCCCAAATCTATATCATATTGGCTTAGGGACCAACTTCTTTAATAAGACTCCTAAAGCACCAAAAGTAAAATCAGGAACCAACAAATAAGATAGAATCAAACTGAAAAGCTTCACAGCAAAGGAAACAACCAAGAATGTGAAGAGAGCCTAGAGAATGGGAGAAAATCTTTTTTACCTGCACCTCAGATAGAGCTTTTTCTCCAGGATATATAAATAACTCAAAAAATTAATAGCTAAAATACCCAAATAACCCAATTACTTAATGGGCAAAGGATCTAAACAGATACTTCACAGAAGAAATATGAATGGTCATGATATATATGAAAAAATTTTCAACATCTTCTGGGCACAGTGGCATACACCTGTAATCCCAGCAGCTTGGGAAGCTGAGGCAGGAGAATCACAAGTTCAAAGCCAGCCTCAGGAAACGCGAGGCACGAAGCAACTCAGGGAGACCCTGTCTCTAAATAAAATGCAAAAAAGAGCTGGAGATGGGGCTTAGTGGTCAAGTGCCCCTGAGTTCAATCCCTGATAACTCAGGGGATAATCCCTGGTAAAAATGTTCACATCTGTAGCCATTAGAGAAATTCAAATTAAAACTACACTGAGATTTCATCTCACTCCATTCAGAATGGCAATTATCAAGAATACATGTGTAGTCTTATCTTAGAATGTCAACTGTAAACTGCAGAATGGCAGGGACCTTGCTTATTGTCTCTATTGTCCTGTTGCACCCAGCACAGTCATTGGCATATAATAGGTACCCACTGAATGGTGGCTTGTTTGAACTGTAGCCACTGCAAGTCCCATATAAGCAGCAGTTCCAGTGCAGCATCCCTCTCTCACCCAAAAAGGTAGTGGACGATCTCAGGGGAAAATGTAGAAGATCTCTTCCTGATCAACCAAACACAACACTAGTTTAACTCTTCCCTCATGTGGAATCTGGAAACAGAGACTGAGAAATGTGTAATTGTAAAAGGCGCTAGGTGTCACTGAGTACCACTCCTTTCACACATAGCAGGAATGAAGCCAGGAATGAAGTATCTTATCCAAGGTCAACAGAGAGCTGGTGAAAGAGCTGGCTTGAGAACTCAGAGGGCCTGAGTCCCAGGCCAGGGTTTTAACTACAAGAGCTACTAATGCACATGGTTCCCTGCTTAGAAAGAGCATGGGGAAAGTCTTGCAATAGGAAGTTTTCACTGTTTCTAAGGCATACCTAGTGATGGAGGGCAGGGGATGGCTTTCTGAAACATACCTCTTGTAATTGAGATTCTTTCTTTTTGGATGACAGATGTAAATGCCGGTCCAGTAAAGAATAAAACCTTTCACCATCCTTCTCAAATTTCTTTTTCCGTTCCTAGATATGGGAGAGAAGGTACAGATTAGATGTCATTTTAGTTCTGTGGGCTTAGAAATGAGAATGGAGGAGAGAGTGTTGAGTTTCATGTGGTCAATTCCTCTAGCTCCTGGGAAGGGAAAAAAAAAAGCCAACAGAGAATTTGCTTTTGCAACAGGCTCAGCAGTTTGGACTTCCTCAAATATAACCCTAAACCATTCTGTGTCCAGAAAGGTCAGTTCCTATTGATAGAGCTGCAGGCTCTAGGAGATGCAGCTCAGAAAATGGCATTTAAAAGGGGCCACTGTGATAGTTACCTTTTCTTCCCTCCATTATTTTTCACATGCATTAATTACTCATTCATTTTTTAAAAGGAAGAAGGAACACAAGAATAAACTAAATACGTCTTGGAAAGATTCAAGTAGACAATGCATTCAGACAGCCTAGTAATATGTCAAAAACATTTCCAAGACAATAGGGACCTGAGACTGCCTCTTTGAATGAATTCTTCAGTATTATTTCAGCATTTCACTGCTGTATATTAAAAGCTGATATTAACAATGGGATAAGGGAGAACCCTGGAAGATTTAGTTGGAAAGCAAGATTACAAAAGCTTCATGAGTGATAGAGGACTTGGCCTTCATTCTCATTGGGAATGATATTTAATTAAGTTCTCTGCTGCTCAGCACAAGTGGAAGTTACACAACCTCCAAATACTAACAATGACCATTTGTCACAGACTACTGCTGACATTGCAATCTTATCAGCACCAGGCTAGGAAATCCATGTAAAGGGCTTGTGTTGCTTCATTCATAGGAAATCCAAACTCCCTGAGCATCTACCTACAATGTGCCAAGTACTAGTAAAGACACAGCAGGGGATACAGAGATGAGAAGGGGAAAAAACCTCACCTATTGTTTATTGTGCAGGAAGCTAGGTGAGAGCAGAGTGACTGGTGACCTGTGTCTGTAAGGAATATGCTTTTTACCAGAGTATTTTTTAACAGAATGAAAAAAGTAGGGAGAAACACATTAATTGAGGCCTCCACCAGGGTGGACACTGTAATGGATATTTGAAATCTATTATCTCTTTTAGTCTTCACAACACTGAAAAGCGGATATGGTTACAGAAATTAAGGTTCAAATGAGGTGAAATAACTTATTTAAAGTCACATAATAAGCAGATCCATCTGACTCCTTGCACATAGTGAAATACAGCCCAGATGATCATGGGAGAAATAAAACTCAGTGGGATAATAAATCAATAATTGGGGAGCCCTGTGAATAAAGCTGAGGCAGGTCTATTGCCCTAAGTCATCAAAACACAGGAGGTAGAGATTTTCACACAAATCATAGGGCAAATTGTTCTTCCAGCTGCTAAATCAATTTAAACTAGTAATTATTTGAGGAAAGCAAGGGAGCCAGAAAATCTTAGTGCATTCTCCAGGAATAGATAAAATTTCATGGGCCAATTTCTCCAACACTTCCATTTTTTAAATAAAAACTGTGAGACATAACTCACATCATAAAATTCATGCCCTTAAAGTATACAATTCAGTGTTTTCAGTATATTCACAAAAGTGTATAACTATCATTGCTATCAAACTCCAAAAGATTTCAATTATCCCGCAAAGAAATCCCATACACATTAGCAGTCACTTGCCATTACTTTACTGAGCCCACCTTCAAGAAGCCACAGTCTACTTTGTTTCCATGGATTTTCGTATTCTAGACTTTTCACGTAACTAGAATCATGCATTATGGCCTTACATGACTAGCTTCTTTTACTTAACTTGTTTTCAAGATTCATCCAATCTGTAGAATATTATAAGTGTATCATCCTTTTCTATAATGGAAAACATGAGTGTGTGGATGTACTACATTTGTTATGAATTCATCAGCTAATGCACATCTTTTGGCTATGTGATCCTGCTATGGATATTCATGTACAGGATTTTCTGTGCTCATGTTTCCAGTTCCCTGGAGCATATATCTAGGAGTAAGACATTGACTTTTTTTGTTTGTTTGTTTTTTAGTACCAGGGGTTGAACCCAGTGGCATTTAACCACTCAGACACAGCCCAAGCCCTTTTCAATTAATTTATTTTGAGACAGGGTATGGCTAAGTTGCTGAGGCTATCTTTGAATTTGTGAGACTCCTGCCTTAGCCTCCCAAATCACTGGGATTACAGGAATACACAGACACACCCCATGGAATTGACCTTTTGAAAAATTGAAAAACTGCCTTTCCAAAATTGGTGTACATTCACACAGCAATATGTGTAGAGTTCCAATACCTCTACATCCTCACCAAAACTTATTATAACTAACCAAGTGGAAGTGAAGCGGTATCTCAATGAAGATTGATTTACATTTTCTTAATGACTAATTATGTAACATGGTTTTTCACATATTAAAGAACTCTTTGTATATATTTTTCCAAGGATGTTTACTGAACTACTTTGCTCATTTTAAAAATTAGATTTATCTTTTTATTGATGAGTTGTAAGAATTAATTTTATATATTCTGAGTATTTTATTTGCAAGTACTTTCTCCCATCCTTTGGGTTATCTTGGCATTTTCTTGATAATATCCTTAGGAGCATAATAGTTTTTCACTTTGTGAAGTCTATTTTTTCAATGGTTGCTCATATTTTGGTGGTATAGCTAAGAAAATGCTGCCTAATATTTCTTCTCAGAGTTTCACATTTTATAGTTTTATCTTATATATTCATGTTGAGTTAATTTTTGACCATGGTGTGATATAAGACTAAAACTTCTATTGCTTGTTATGGGTCTATTCATATTTTATATTTCTTCATGAGTGTACTTACATTTAATTCACTAAATTCAACCAGCAGTGACCTCAGCCTACTACTTTTGGTATATCCCAACACTGGTTAAAAGCAAGGATATTTGCTGGGCATGGTGGCACATGCCTGTAATCCCTGCAGCTCGGGAGGCTGAGGCAGGAGGATCATGAGTTTAAAGCCAGCCTCAACAACTTAGTGAGGACCTAAGCAACTCAGCAAGACCCTGTCTCTAAATAAAATACAAAAAAGGTCTGGAGATATTGCTCAGTGGTTAAGTGCCCCTGAGTTCAATCCCCAGTCCCCTCCCACCCAAAAAACAAAACAAAACATGAACATTCATTCCAGGGACAAGGGTCAGCTGAACTGCAAGTGCCATATGTGCCAGAGGCTTTCAGAAAGAGGCACTTTCCATTCACCACAGCCACCTTAATACGGTATTTTGACCTGTGGATGGAATGAAGTAGAAATTAACTCAATATGAATGGATAAACTAAAACTGTAAAATATGAAATTCTGAGAAGAAAATACAGGTATAAATCTTCATGACAGCTTAGGTATTGGCTTATTAGATAAAACACCAATAGCTCAAGCAACCAGAGAAAAAAGAAGAATTGGAATGGCCTGGGCTTGGTGGCACATGCCTGTAATCCCAGCTACTTAGAAGCATTTCAATTTTAAGACACTTTATTGGTGTTTTTTCTTAATCTTATAAACATGTAGTTCCATTAAGTTAATTAACACTAGGAGCAATAGAAGTAACCTTTGCTCCTATTACCCTTTCCCTAGAAGCAACTACCCTCACGTATCTCTCTCTCTCTCTCTCTCTCTCTCTCTCTCTCTCTCTCTCGAACTGGGGATTGAACCCAGGGGGTCGTAACCACTGAGACACATCCCCTATTTTTATTTTTTATCTTTTTAGAGACAGGTTCTCACTAAGTTGTTTAGGGTGGCTTTGAACTTGTAATACTCCTGCATCAGCCTCCTGAGTTGCTGGGATGGGATTACAGGTCTGCACCACCATGCCCAGTCCACTTTCATCTCGTTAAGCCAATTCTTCTAGTATTTACTTCCACATCTCTAATATCTCAGAATAAAATTCCTAATTGTAATTTCTTAAATGTTAATTCATATGCTTTATTTATTTATTTATTCATTCATTATTTATTTATTTATTTTTAGTACCAGAGATTGAACTCCAGGCACTTGACCACTGAGCCACATCCACAGCCCCATTTTGTATTTTATTTAGACCAGGGTCTCACTTAGTTGCTTAGCACCTCGCTGTTGCTGAGGCTGGCTTTGAACCCCTGACACTCCTGTCTCAGCCTCTCAAGCTGCTGGGATTACAGGTGTGTGCCACCGTGCCCAGCCGTATGCATTATTTATTAAGCATTCATTACAGAAAATATGGATTCTGCTCTCTTCTCTGTTCCTGTACTATTACAATCCCCACCACTGTCACTACTTCCCACCACTTACCCCTACATATACACTTCCCTTCATCTCATACTCTTATACACTCTTGTTGTAATTTTGGTCTCTATTCATTATTTACATTATTTTTTTAATATATTTTTAGTTGTTGAAGGACACAATGTCTTTATTTTATTGCTTTGTATGTGGTGCTGAGGATCAAACCCAGGGCCTCACGCATGCGAGGCAAGCGCTCTACCGCTGAGCTACAATCCCAGCCCCTCATTATTTACATTATTATCACTATATGAACATTATTTGTAAGTGATCCATAGAGTAGAATATGACTTATCTTACTTCCTATGTCATGTTTTTATTCACTAAAGTCAATAATTGCTTTCTCTTTTGCTTTGGTTGATTGTTGCTTAGTTTTCAATGTGCACAGCACTCACTGATTTAATCTCTACCTCTCCTCCAGTTCTCTAAATCTCCTCTCAATATGTTAATTTACATCACTTAGTTTAAAAATAATATCACCTAGAAACTTCTGGCAGTACTAATCTGGATGTGTTGCCTAAGTACCCAATTATCATTTGGGGGGTTCTCCTTTCACCTTGAGCCTCGGATACCCCTTGCCTCTCTTCTATGTTGCTACTTTTCCATTTTCCTCCCATTTTCCATTTTCATTTCTACTATTTTACTTTTGTGTTACAATAAAACCCACTCACATATAGATTCATGAAAAGGGGGCATATATGTGAAGTTTTTTGTTTTCAGAATATCTTTATTTTATTTTATTTTATGTGGTGCTGAGGATCAAACCCAGTGCCTTATGCGTGCTAGGCGAGTACGCTACCACTGCGCCATAATCCCAGCCCCATATGTGAGTTTTTAAGAAACTTTCATATTTAAAATTTCTTTATTGACTTTAATAATTAATAGTTTGGCTAGATATAGAATTCTAAGTTTATGGGATTCTGTATTCATTTCAGAGATTCAGAAACTTCCTGATAATGTCCTCAGGTATAAATCTATCTCTATCCATCCCAGTGGGTACATGATGAACACTTTCAGTCTTTAAATTGAGTTCCTATAGCTCTGGGCTTTAGTAGAAATTAAACGCTTTTTTATTGGTTCTTTTTAGTTATACATAGCATTAGGATTAATTTTGACATAATTATAAAAGCATGGAATAAAACTTCTTCTAATTCAGTCCACAGTACTACTTCTTTACATCTCCTCCTCCCTGCCCCTATTCCCTTCCCTGTACTCTACTGATCTTTCTGCTATTTACTCACAGGTTTTTTTTTTTTTCAATTAGTCTCTTGTGTATGTATCACAGTGAATCTCACCACTCCTCTTTATAAGTGACAATTAATGGAGACTGTGTATATAACAATGAAATGCTTTCTTAACCTGGGTTAGAGGATACAGTACACATGTATCCAACTTGGTTTTCTTCTCCTTAGTCTATTTTCTATTCTTGAATAGTCTAAACATTTACAGTCCTGAAATGTTGTGTTACTCAGCAACAAATATTTTATGTGCTTCAAACAAATATGAGAAGTCAGATATTGTGGAAAATACTTCTTCCTACTCAAAAATTAGGTTGCATCATCTAATTCAATGTATTGCCAAAACATGTCCTAGAAATAAAGTCACTAGCTTTTTGATGGATCAAAGTTTCATGACAAAATCCTGCAAATGAGATGAGTTAATTCTCTTGTGTCTGGCAAATGTCACCTATTATTTAAATTTTCCCTTGCAATAGTGCCTATTTCTGTCACTCAATTTAAACAGTGAGTAAGCTTCATGAATTGTTAACACTCCATATCCCCCATGATGAAATAATAATAATGACTGAATGATTCCAGCAGCAATTCTTCAATCTCACAAGGCAGGAAGGTTCAAGGAAAACAGAGGTACAACATATACTTGAGCACTTTCTTCCCAACCAGGAAGCATGATCTCTACAGATTGAAATGAAAAAAAAAGGGCGGGGGGATTTCCATTTCTGGAAGTATGGTTATTAAGATACGTTAAGTTTAAACTAAAAATCTAATATTCTGTATAAAGTATTGTTTAATTTTTTAAAACTTGATTGCAAGATCTGGCTGGGCACAATGGTACATACCAGTAATTCTAGGGACTTGGGAAGCTGAGGCAGGAGGATTACAAGTTAGAGACCAGTCTCAGCAACTCAGTGAGGCTCTCAGCAACTTAGCAAGATCCACACCCACCAAAAAAAAACCTGGGGATGTATCTCAGTGGTTAAAAGTACCCCTGGATTTGTTCTCCAGTACCAAAGAAAATTAAGCAACACCTATGCACAGTCCACCAAAAGTAAGTGAAACAAGAAGCCCTGGAAAGGCATTATTCCTTGAGTTTTTAAGAACACATGGTACCTTGAATTTGTACTTACATCATCGCAGGCAACACAAAGCATCTTTGAGTTTTACCATTCACTTCTAGCCCCACTTTAATCCATCTGGAGCCCATATCTGTTTTTGGTGTTAGGTAGAAATCCAGTTTTATATTTCCCGATTTAGTGATTCAGTTTTCCCAATTTTTCCAGTCCCCAACAATTTCAAGTAGTGTTTTAACTTTATATTAAATGATTATATTGGTGTGCCTGTCTGTGAGCTCTCTATTTTATTCCACTAAACTTCTATTTGAGAACTATACCAGACTGCTTTCAACTCCATTGACTTTGTAGGATGTTGTGGTGCCTAGTAAGAAAAATCTCCTTGCTTTAGTCTTTTTTAAGATTGGCTTAGCTATTGGTGAACTTTAATATAGACAAATAAATATAAGGATAAAATCTGACTAAATTTTAATTTTAGATTAATTTGAACACAATTAACATCTATCCAATATTAATGCAAAATATGTGAGAGCATGAAATGTCTTATGTCTATTCAGATTTTATTTTGATTTTGATCCATTTCCTTTACTAGACATTTTTTTCTTCATTGTGGTCTTAAGTTTTCCTGTTATAAATAAGTGCTAAATATGTTAGAGTTCTTACTGCTAATGTGAATGATATTATCATTTATCATAATTACTGGTTAATTATTTCAAGTGCTGAAAATAAATTTCATATTAGGCCTGAGAAATTTATTGATAATTCTGATTATTTCAAAATTATTATATCGTCTGAAAATAATGCCAATTTTATATATTACCATACTGTCTTCATATATTTATTTAATCTTTATTCTCATAGTACCAACCAGGTCCTCTAGAATTGGGTTAAAGAGTACCAGAGGAATGGGCATCCTTTTCAGTTCCCCATTCTAAGAGAAATTTCTTGACTAGGTATATTTGCAATAGGTTTCTGTCATAACAATTATTGAGTTATGGAATTTCCCTTCAAATCTAGGTTTATTAAGATAAACATATGATGCTTCTTTACAATAAGAAAGAACACAATTGCACTGACTAATTTCAAGACTGATTTTGTTGGGGAGGGGCAACTCCTGGTATAAACTTTCATTGATCATGATATATTTTTTATCACTGTTAGATTCAATTAGTTAATATTTCATTTAATATTTTGCAACTGTGTTAATAAGGAAAATGAGTCTTTTGTTTATGTTTGCATATTGTCCTTATCTCATAATTCAGGCAGTTTTTAGCCTAAATTTTTCTTGAGTTTTTCTTTGTTATTATTAATGCTGTAACAGAAATCCTCATAATATAGGAAGTTGATAAAGTAGATAAAGCAGCAATTGTATTAGAGCTTTTTTACATATGTATTTCAGAAACTGATGTTAATGCTATAGGGAAAATATGTGAAAAAATCTTAAGAAAAAATAAGCTTGAGCATATACAGTAGCATTATAAAATGTCCTAGATAACTTTTACACTTGCCTATTTTCAGGAAAATTTGTATACTAGTAATAACTCTTTCCTCAAAAATTTCATAGGATGGGCTGGGGATATAGCTCAGTTGGTAGAGTGTTTATCTTGCATGCAGAAGGCCCTGGGTTCAATCTCCAGCACCACCAAAAAAGATTGATAGAACTCACCAGAAAAGCCATACTAGAACATCTTTTTGTTCAGACATAACGGGAAGAGGAAGTCTTTGAGTACCATTTCAATTTCTATAACATGTATCAGTTTTCATAGTGCCAATTTTTATCTTTTATATTTGCATGATTCATTTATGTAATGGTATATCAAACATCATTACAAATGATAACATAAATTTATATTTATTAATCTAAAGGGTATTTATGACAATAAAAAAATTACTAACAGTCTGATATGATCCATTTATGCAAAATTATGCACAAATATGCACATATATCTAATAAGGGTCTAATATCCAGAATATAGAAAGAACACTTACAAATCAACAACAATAAGACAAAAATATGGGCAAAACTCAAATGAACATTCTCCACATGAAAAGATGCTCAATATCATTAATCATTGGTAATACAAATCAAAATCACAATGGTATACCATGTCATATCTACTATGATGGTTATAATAAAATTTATAGAAATGAAAAGTGTTGTTGAGGATATGGAGAAATTGGAATCCTTATGCACTGCTGATGGGAATGTACAGGGATATAGCACCTTGATAAACTTCTTTATCATTTCCTTAAAAATTTAAGCAGAGAATTACCATATAACCCAATAATTGTGCTACTAGATATATGCCCAAAAGATTTAATTATTGGCACAGAAATAGTAATTGTTGCCATGTCCATGGTATATAAATAAAATGGAAGAATATTCAGTAATAAAAAAGGAGGAAATTCTAACACATGCCACAACACAGAAGAATGTTGAAAATACGCTAATTGAGACAACAAAAGATAAATATTGTATGATCCTACTGTCAAGGCTGATCACAGAAAGAGAAAATGAAAATAAACACAATATAGGATATAGAATAAGTGAAATATTGCCGATATGACAGATTTTTTTAAAGATAGAAGAGTTACAAACAGCTATATGCTAATACATTTGAAAAATATAAGAGAATTCATAGATATAGAAATTAAATTAGAATTTCCTAGGGTCTACAAGGAGAGCAGAGTGGGATACTATTGCTTAAAGGTCACAGAATTTCTACTTGGGGTAATAAAAAGGGTTTTGGTAATATGCACTGGTGATGGTTACACACCATTATGAATACAGCCCATATCACTGAATTGTAAATTTTAAAATTATTTAAAAGATGAACTTTACATATTTTATAACAATAAAATAATTTGCAAGCTCAGGATGAGACAGACCCAAACTCTAACCTTGGTTCTATCAATTACTAGTTTTTGATCTTTGAAAAATGCCATAGTGCCCAGCTTCACACTGTTTCAGACTGTGCTTATGCCTGTGTGATTTCCTCTACTTAGAATGCCCTTTCTCTAATATTGCCTTATTAAATTACAAACCTTAGCAGTCTGATTCCTTCTCCTCCCAAGAATGGGGACAACTTGATATGCCATACAGAACTGGCCTGGCTCCAGATGTTGAAAACAGACTTACCATGAGGGAAAATTGAGAGTTCTGCACCCATAGCTACTAGCATGACTTTGCCTTTGTATCCCATTTGAGACATCAGAATTTCTATCTGGTTCATAATACCCAGTTCTTCACTTTATATCTCAGATGAGTCACAAACTTCCTGTGGCTCAGGCCCCCCACTGTTAACCAGGTCCACTAGACCTGTATCCAATTTGGTTCTAGACAATCTTGATCTTTCCCACAATTTTCTCCCTCACAACTACTGAACTAGGCACCTTGCTCCAGGTTAAAAGATCACCTGAAGCCACTGACCTCCATTTCTAAATACTGTCCACTCTGAGTTCCTTTTGCTACAATTTTTTGACTAACCAGTTGGGCCACAATTGTTAGATTGTGGTCTCTCCTGGCCTTTGGGAAAAACATGAGGCTCTGTCTTTAATACAGGAAGGATGTAAATGCTTTTCAATATGGAGAAAAAGATAAGTGAAGGGTAAGGGATAGAAAACCCAAGTAAAGTGATCACCCATGGGTAGGAGAAAGTCCAGGATATTATATGAGATGAGTGGGAAGAAAGCAAATATGGGCATGGATGGGGAGGAGTTTTGCAGAGGGTTAGAAAATGAGATCGTTATTAACTAATGGTATACAGGAGACAAGAAATTATGTTTCTGTGGTTATTGTAGTTACATAACTTTGACCTCCTTAAAGCCATGAGCAGTGTTTTATTAAAATCTATCCCTACGGTCTATCATAGAAATAGGCACATAATAAGTGCTCAAGATACACTTGAAATATTACTACCATGTAGTGCAGAAAAATCAAAGATGAGTACGAAGAAAAAAGAATCTAATGTTTTCCGAGTACTTCTAATATAACATGCATACTCTGGACATTTGCGCCTATGCCTTGTAATAAACATGAATAGTATTGTTTTACAAATAGTGAGACTAAACCGCAGAGAAGTTAAATGGATTACTTAAGGCCATACAGCCAGTAAGAAATGAAGAAATCTATAAATCAACTCCCTTCCCCTGCTTAAAGGCCTTCAGGATTGCCCTGAGAACTGAGTTTACATACCTTGAGAAGATATATACAATCCTTCATGAAGATGGTAGATATTTTTTTAAATATTTATTTTTTAGTTGTAGGTGGACAGAATATCTTTATTTTATTTTTATGTGGTGCTGAGGATCGAACCCAGTGCCTCCCGCGTGCTAGGCAAGCACACTACCACTGCGCCATAACCCCAACCCAAGATGGTAGATATTTTAACAGCCTTCTTTTTTCCCCCTATACCAGTGACTGAACCCAGGGGTGCTCAACCACTGAGCCACATCTCCAGCCCCCTTTATTTTTTATTTTGAGACGGGGTTTCGCTAAGTTGCTCAGGGCCTCACTAAGTCTCTGAGGCTGGCCTCAAACCTGCAATTCTCCTGCCTCAGCCTCATGAGTCACAGGGATTACAGGTGTGTGCCACCATGCCTGGCCCAGCCTTGTATATTTGTATAAATTGTGCCCTCTACTTAGCACAATTTACCCTCACACTCTACTTCACCAGCTAATTCCAATTCATCCTTCAATACCCCATGCCTATATTTCTTTTTTTTAAAATATTTTTTTAGTTGTTGATGGAACTTTATTTTATTCATTTATTATTTATATGTAGTGCTGAGGATCGAACCCAGTGCCTCATGCATGCTAGGCAAGCGCTCTACCACTGAGCTACAGCCCCAGCCCATCCATGCCTATATTTCAATAGAGTCTTTTCTATGTCCACTTTGCTCCCTCAGTATTGGTGCATAATGATATCTTAGCATCAACCCCACTGTAGTGTCATTGTCAATTTGCTTGTCTACACTGTGTTCTTTGAGAGCAGGAATCATGTCATATTTACCTCTGTAACCCCATATATAAGTAGTTAATAGAGGGTATACTATATGTTGAGTGATAGAGATAGAAAGAATGTGAGTATGATAGAAAAACATGTGTCAGGAAAGGAATGGATATATTTAAGGAAAGGAAGGAAGAGAGGGATATAATATAATAATTATATTTTCATATTAATATTTTAGTCATTTTAGCATGTTCAACAACTAGAAACACTACCACTGCATCATTTTAATGTGAGTGTGCATTAATACTATTTATATGCACTAGAATTTCTATAGAAAAACATAAGAACAACTCATCAAAGCATTAAGGCTATAGGCAAACTACAATTCTACTTTTATTCAGTAGTTTTACATCTTAATTGTAAACTCAGCAACTCTGTCATACAGATTATTTTATCTGTGCTAGCTATAAATATATCAACTAAACTTAAACCAGGTATGGGCTTAGCTCTGAGGAAAATCCAGATGAAAGGCCACTGGAACTAGCCTTCATGACCCCCATAGTTCAGAGTAAGGACAAGATGTACCCTATATTACTTTTAGTTGTAAAGAGAAATGTTGAAGTTAACTAATGAAGTAGCAATGTCCTTCACAAACAGAATTGGAGTAAATGAAGAACAAAGTGTCAATAGAGATTGCTGTTTTCAAAGGATCTCTTTCTTTTCAGTCTTTTCTTTTTCAGTTTAATGTATTGAGGTTGAGGCTGAGGCAAGAACAAAGCAAAAGTCTGAGTATTAATAAGCTTTGCACAACTCTACCATGAGAATCTTATATAGGCTAGATGTTAGTTGCTTGAGGACCACACAAAATACCTAGAGAACACCATGTCCAGGCAACCAGAGCCAACAAACTTCTGTCCTAGCTAGAGGAAGTTAACATAAATTGGCAAAGGTTTAAGACATTGGTTCTACTTTAGCAAATCTCCCTTCTATGAACTGAGGAAGCTCTTGTTCTGGCCAAAGAAGCTGGGATCGTTTGGGCTGACAAGACCAGCTGTGAAGCTGACAGCTGTTTTCTCTCTCCTCCTCCCACTTGGAAGAGGATGTAAGCTTATATAATCTTCTCCACCTACTTGCACCAGTCCCTGGGGATCCCATCATACAGCATAGGCAGAGCCCTGTGCAGGCAATGTGTCACTCTTTGTACAGGAGGGTGATGCTTCTAACAGCAGGATATAGACTTCAGCATATAGCAAACTACTAGGGCTCTTCTTCACAAGGGCACTCTAACCAACATTTATTAACTTCCTACTAGAGGGTAAACAGAAGTAATGATGAACATATTAGAAAACTCCGAACTATCATTTAAGATTCACCCTCAACAGCATGCACAAAAAATCAGATTCAGTACTTTCTTTTAACTTTTTGCAGTACTGGGGATGAAATCTAGGGCCTCATACATGGTGAGCAAGTGTTCTACCACTGACTACATCCCCAGCCCCTCTATTCTACTTTAATTTAAGGACAAATGTAGGGAAAAAATAGCTGGCATGGTTCAGCAACTTCCCAGACAGTCAAGACACATGGGTTAACTGGCTCTCAATATCTGCCCTGAGGGAAATGGCCTCATTGTTCTTGTCCTCATGTCAGACAGAGGAGGTAATATTAAATGATCTTGCAGACTGCTAAAGAATAAATCATATAGATAAATCAATTGACCTAAGGTTTATAAACCCTATAAGGCTTAAATTATAGCCTACAAGTTGAATGGAATATGCTCAAAGATATTTTGAATAATTTATAGAAGCAGCTCACAGAAACTGAACCAATGTTTCAGTGCCAAGTATGTTTTATACCTTACCTCATTTAATCCTCAAAATTATGTGAGATAAGTATAATTGTTTATCCATATTTGACACTTGAAAATGAGACTCAGAGACATGAAATAATTCACTTCATGTCACAAAACTAGCAAGTAGCAGAGTTGGTCAGTTTATTTCTGAAGTCTGTTTGCTATGATACTGACAGTACAACTTCATAGTCCAATGTTTAAGGGCATGAGCTCTGGAGCCAGAGTTCACCTGGGTTCAAGTACCAGTTCTACTCCATTCTAGTGCATGATTGTTGGAAAGTTAGTCAGCCTTCCTATTCCTTAGGTTTTTGTTGTTGCTCTTCTTCGTGTTTGGGTTTTTTTGTTCTTTATTTCTTCACTTTGATCTATAAAACAAATAAGAGTCCCTATGTCATAGGTTAGGTTTGAGGATTAAATCAATTAACATCTATACACAGAAGAATATCTGGCATCAAATGTATACTTTATGAACATTTGACAAATAAGCAAATATACAAATGTGTGTGTGTGTGTGTGTGTGTGTGTGTGTGTGTGTGTGTGTGTATTCCATAAAGTCAAGAGAGGCCATGAGCCATATCCAGCCCACTGTGCCGCTTCCAGGAATAACTACACTTAAAACATCATATAGCAACAAATGACTCTCAGAAAGATCTCTGGCAACAGTAATGCTACCAAATTTATCTACAAATATAAAATGTTTAAATACTATTACGTGTAGGAAATAATTCCACAACTGGAACTTCAAATTTTGCTATGATGATTTTGCCCTCCCCGCTCTCATTCCGTCCTAGGAAGAAATAGAAAACAGATGAGCATGGCAACAGAGGAAATGTAATCACAGAAAAATACCTTTAACTTCATGAGGGAAGGAGGAGAGCTGAAACCTCTCCCATTTCCATCCCCAATTATTTCCTTTCCTTTTATAGTGAGGAAGCCATAGGAATCAAAATAGTACCCTAGTTTCTAGTCTTGGCTATATTTCCATGTAGCTATTTGAACTTAGGTTAATCAATTCACCCCTTCTATTCTAGCATTGTTTTCCTTCTAGAAAATGAAAATACTAGATGAAGAAATTACATAGACTCTTAATGTTAAACTATTGTGAGGGAAAATGAGTTTACTCAAGGTCTATCAACTATCTGTCAGGGCAAGAACTCAAATGCAGAGCTCCTGACCCCATACCTCTTGCTACTATGCCTGTCAGTCTCCATCAAAATATTCTTTCTAGCTCTCACATTCTGAGTCTTCATCACCACTGACTTTCAGCCAAAACATGGTAGATTGAATCATTGTTCCTAAACCCCATCCCATCTGTGTACTTTGTCATGTGACACTGCAGTTTCCCCCACTAGAGGAAAAGTTTATTTCACTTCCTAAATGACATTGGGCCTGGCCATACCACTTGTTGTGGTAAAATGAATTTGTGAGGAAGAGACAGTGTGCCAACTAGGAGTCTAGCTTTAAAGGACCTCACGTCTCTGCTCACCCATCATTCACTGCTGCCATCATTGTGAGAACAACAAGCCTCAGGGAGTTCCCAGGTCCTTGAACAATAGACACATGGAGCAGACTTAGAAGGAACTTGGGACCTGAGCCAAGCCCCATCAAGTCTAACTCTGATAAACAGAGTCATCCCAGCCAATACACAGATATATGAGCTAGAAATAAATGCTTACCACCACTGAGTTTTAAGTTGTTTTGTTGTCATTCTTCATACAATAGATGACACATGGGAAGGTTTTCTGGGGCTCTCAGAAAAGTATTTTATGGCCATGATAAATTTCTTTTTTTTTCTTTTCTGTTTTTTTATCTGTTTGTTTTTGGTTTTGTTTGTATCAGGATTAGACCCAGGGGTACTCAGCCACTGATCCACATCTCCAGACCATTTGAATTTTGAAATAGGGTCTACTAAATTGCTTAGGGCCTCGCTAAGTTGCTGAGGCTGGCTTAATACTTGTGATCCTCCTGCCTCAGCCTCCCAAGCTGGTAGGATTACAGGCATGCACCACTGTGCCCAGCATGATAAATTTCTTAAAGGACTAAAGATTGGAGTCCAAATTAAAATGTGATACATATCAGGAATGTTGCAAGGGACAAAAAGTATTTACCATTATCATGCATGGTAAATACATAACATATATTAGTTGCTTTTTGGTGTTGTGGTTCTGGGGATAGAACCCAGGGCCTCTCACATGCTAGGCAAGCATTCTACCACACAGCTACATTCACAGCCCTGTGTAACATATATTGAATGTTTGATAGGGACAGTGATGATAATGATGACAACAACAATGACAAACATCCTTGACATACTCAAGGAAAGAAAGGAAATGTTATGAAACATTATACTGAAACATTTCCTTTTGGCTATAAAATTCTCATTGGTGTGGCTGGGGTGTTACTCAGTGGAAGAGCATGTTTAGCATGAGTGAAGTCCTGGGCACAATCTCCAGCATCTCAAAATAAATTAATTAATTTCTGGATAGGGTTTAAAGCTTTTTTTCTCTTACTGTATGATAATGCAAACTCTCTTCCTAAGGGTCAAAGAATGTAAGAAGCAGCTATTTTTCTCAAACACACAAAGGCTATACAAATAAATAAACAAAAATTAGCTCTAGACATGCTACCCTGGGGAGTTTTTTTAGAGGAAGTCTGGCTTTGGAAGATAGACCTCCTCCAGGACTGTCATGCCTGACAGCATAGTGCCAGTGAAAACACAGAACTCCCAAATATATACTTTGGTTAAAACACAGGCAAGTAAATAGAACATTCTATAAACTAAGTTGTCTGGATAGGTGTTGGCTTGGAAATATATTGATTTAGAAATGTATCCCTTGGCTTTGGAATGGCAATCTGGAGACCTCATTAGGTTCTAGTCTTGGCTTATATTTTTCATAGAACTTTATAATAAACTTTGTAGCTCACTCTTGTTCTTTTCTTCAGCTAAGGCAAATGAAGAAGAGGTACATCCAATTCTACCTGAAAAAAAATGATGCAGAAAAGAGTATTCAAAGGCATGCCTTTCAGCCTATAAAATTACCTCAGCCGTATACCACTATTCAAAGTTTCAAGTCTGCTCATAAGATGACAAATTATTTTTTATTTTGTTTAAAGTGTCGGGAATCAAGATTTTAGGTTATTTGTGTATAAATAGAACAAAAGAGCTGTGTCTAAAATATTATAATTATGGAACATCTTTGACAGAAAGTGTGATTATCTGAGTAGGAGTCAGTGACTTGGGTTCAGGCCCATTTCCCCTCACTAAAGAAATGTACCCTTTGGTCACTTTACCTTTTAAGGTTCAGTTCCCTCATCTAAAAATGAGTTTCAAATCATACCATTGAAGGTATCTTGTACTAAATATACTCTACAATATAAACTGGATGAGAATAAGTTAAATTAGAAAAACACAATAGGTCTGTATCATATAGGCAGCATTCATTTCCATATAAGTTCTTAAAGTGCTTAGGACCTGCTAGATGATGAAATGTGATCCAAACAATACAAAGGAGAGAGTCAGAAGAATATAGTATATATTCCTCATTCTGGCACTAACTTCCTGTTAGACTTTGCTAGGAATCACTGTCCCTCACCAAGTCTTCAATGTAATATCTCTTTGTAAAACAGGATATGGGGAAAGCTCCTCTGTGATTACTATACTAAAGTACCCTAAACAGATAACCAGATTTTTTTCTCTTCCATGACCTTTGAGCATATTCCCAAAGTTGCTGGTTAGGGTCGAACATCTCCATTCTCAAAAGGCCATGACGAGAGTCATAGCCAACTTAACA
>PVHX01025049.1:0-23007 GCA_004024805.1 Geosciurus inauris | reverse complement strand
TTTTTGTGAAATGTTTTCTCCAGTGGAGCAGATTGTGCTGCTCATCGAGTCAGCTCTCAAACTAATTTAACTCTCAGCCCTGTAGCCTTCATACAGAAAGACAAGGAAAGCAAAAATGGAGCTGTGATGAACCGTGCCAGTTGGACCGCCTCACGCTTCTGACTCATTTCAGAACCATTATCATGTCAATAGAAACATCCCCTCTAACTCCTCCCCTGTATTTTTGCAAGGAAATGCTATTAGAAAAGCAAAGTCCAGAGAGAAGCAGTGCATTAACATTGTGATCAAGCTTAAAGACAAAGCAGCACTAGGCATCCAAAGATGCCTTCCTTGGTCACTGGATCAAAACAAAAAATAACACTGGGAAAATGGGAAAAGTTCACATACCTGAAGAGAGGTAGATATAACAAATAGCTATTATTTACCAACATTTAACATGTGCCTGACACTGAGTTTATAAATGAATTATCTTATTTGATCATCCCAATTGTTAGTCAGACTATATGAGTTGCTAAAACAAACATCCCCCAATCTCAGTGGCTTAATATTGTAATGATTGATTTCTTACTCATGCCTCAGGATGAGCAAGAGGAAGGGGAAGGACTTAGGTCCCTTCTTCAGTAACCCTACTGTCCCTAGGACCATGGAGTCTTCCACTGGATCTTCTGCATCTTGCTAGAAGATGAGGGAAGAAGAAGAAAGCGCACAGAGGGTTTTTAAGGCCTAGCTTTGAATGTGGTATGCATGACTTCTGCCCACATTTCACATGCCAGAATTCAGTCATATGGCCTACCTAGCTGCAAGAGAGGCTAGAAATGTCCACTCGGGGTATGAACATCAGGAAAAGGAAGCAGTTCAGTGAACACAGTTTTTGCCATAGCAACTCATTATCCCCATATTGCAGATTAAACTGAGCTTAAAAAAGTAAAGTAACTTGCTCAATAGAACCCAGCAAATAGGTGGCAGAACCATGATAGATTCTTGGTAGGGTAAGTTCTTGGTAGAACCCAGGAACTTGAGTATAGTTTATTGGGCTTTGAAACTAGAGAAGAAATTGCCACTCCTCCCAAGCACACTCTCCAAACCTGGGCATTTTCTGAAATTTGTAAGGTAATGTGGACATTGCAGTGTTCAATACTAAAATAAAAGACAATAGTGGATATAAGGTGCAGACAAGGTCATCCTAAGGCAGTGCTTTTTTAGGTACTTGATTCTCCCCAAGGATGTGGGTCTGGCCCCTGGATTGTTCCCTAAGTGATAAATGATAAATGATGATAACCTCATCTTTTGCCTCTGCCAATAGTTGATCCTTAATCACTATTATATCCTAGAGATTTCTTAAAGATTCCCCCTTTTTTCTTAAGAGCATCTGATGTAATATGGCTGCAGAGCACCTACCACATTTTAGTCTTGGGGTCCTTCCCCCACCATATTCATGTCCCACAGAGCAGTGGTGGCCTCAGTGTGTCACCTGAGGCCTAAGGTGATGAATTCATTTCTCTATTCATGTGCCATTTTGTCTTGCTAGGGACACCCTGGTGCCACTGATCTGTAGGATACTGAAGGTGGCAGTGGTTTCTAGTTTTCTAGTTTCTAGTTTTTAAGTCCTAAAATGTGGTATAATGGGGCTGGGGATATGGCTCAGTGGTAGAGCACTTGCCTAGCATGCATGAGGCCCTACTAGGTTTGATCCCCAGTACTGCAAGTCAAACTGACAAACAAAACAAAACGGCACCTTTCTAGGGGTCTGTGTGTCATATTCTGAGTCAATAATAACCATATTTAAATCTCAACTCCTCTGTACTCCATTCAGCCCTTCAGTATTTGAACCTACAATGGCACTACTTTTCTATATCTCCCACCTCCCCAAACCTACCTGAATTCTGTATTCAGCCAAATGAATGTTGCTTTTGGCTTTGGGTTTCCTGCTACTCTGGCTTTGGTCACACTATATCTGCTTTCCCAGCATGTTCATCTCCTCTTTCCCATCCCATTTTCAAGGTTTTGCTCAAATGCTATTCCCTTGAATGCAAGCTCAGGGTTTCCAAGTTCTCCAGGGAAGAGGAGAGTCAAGAAAAAGGTTCTGGGCACAGGGTGGCTGTTGCACCTGCTGATCCAGCCACCTAGGCACCATAGACATGCCTTAGGGACAGTGTGTGTGTGTGTGTGTGTATGTGTGTGTGTGTGTGTGTGTTAACTGGAAGTTCTGCATTCACAGGTGATATCATATCAGAAGCTCAGACATGTTGGACCCAGGGGTTCCAAGGATGGGGGGGAGTGTGTGTCTGTGTGTGCATGTATGTGTGTGTGTGTGTATGTGTGTGTGTGTGTGTGAGAGAGAGAGAGAGAGAGAGAAAAGAAGAGAGAGAGAAAGGGAGAGATCATCTGCCACTCCCTAAGAATCTCTTAGGACTGTCAATGGGATTTGTCTTGTACTGTACCAATATTTAGAACAAAATAGGTCTTATTTTAAATAACTGAACTTTACAGTTTTTGCACTGATGTAAAGCAATACAAACAGCAGACAGCAGAGCCCTTGTGTGGGCTGACCAGACTTTCTGGTTTCTTCTTAGGTGAGACAATATTAATTAACTTTAAATTAGCCACTTTGAACTCTCAGCTCCTGGAGTACCTCTTATTCACAGGACAAGTTCCCTCTAAGAGCATGATGGACTATCCTGATAAACAAAAGGAAACCTTAGAGTCATGGTGTGAGCACTAAAACAAATGCGACCTTATTTTGCACTCGATGCAGATGAAGCAGGACATGCCAATGGAATTGATGAATTAAAGCACCTTTAATTTGATATCTCAGCTTCTTCCTCATATTGCTGATGTGCTGAAATCATCTAATAAATGTGCGCTGAGTGTGGGGTGGGGAAGTAATTCAGTAAAAGAGCACCTGCCTAACATGCACAAGATCCCTGCTTTTGATCCTCAAAACTACAAAGAAAGGAGAAATCCTTTCAATGTATACTGAACACTCGTTGGTCACAGGGCATTCACGTAAGTGCTGGGACATGGCAGGGGGCCAGGCAGAGTGATCCTTGCCCTCAAGGAGTTTCAAGGCTGTAGCCAGAAGCTCTGGCTCCATTCTCAGGATCTCTTTGCAAGTGTATGTGTTAGCGGGAATTCAATTTTTCTTTCTTTCTTTTTTGGTAGCAGGGATTGAACTCATGGGTACTCGACACTGAGCCACATCCCCAGCCCTATTTTGTGTTTTATGTACAGACAGGGTCTCACTGAGTTGCTTAGCACCTTGCCTTTGCTGAGGCTGGCTTTGAACTCGTGATTCTCCTGTCTCGGCCTCCCAAAGTGCTGGGATTACAGGCATGCAAAAGCAGCTTTAAAATGCTTTCCCCAGGAGAGCAGAGAATTATTAATCAGAATGGGAGGAGGGGAACTGTTAATTCTACACCCCGGATAGAGGGATACTTGCCTTTGTTTCACGTCTGTTTTCCCCACATAAGCAGCAGCTAGCTTCACTGCCTGTGTACTATTGATGGTAACCTTTTCCTTTTTCTCTCTTAAAAACACCGTAACTTAATGTGCAGCATCTATTAGTGGACTGTAAGTGTGAAGAATCCTCAGGATAATAAACTTGATTTTCCCTTTGAAATGCAATTCACATTTATGAAGTGTCTTTTATATAGAAGGTATGGAGCAAGGTGCTTCACAGGCATTATCTCATTTGAGCCTCACAATCGCCTCTGATGTAGGCATCATTAGCCAGCTTTTATGAACAGGATGAAAGGGGAAAGGGGGAACAGCAGCTCAGGCTCCGAAAAATGCTAATTCACTTTCAGGGAATGAATGAATATGCTTCCTATCTTGTTTCTCTTAGACAGATTTTAATAAACATCTTTAATATCCACACCTGCCTTCCATTTACAGACTTCTTTCAACTTTTCAAAGCATGGTCACTTCTTTCCTATTTCATCTGCTGCTCATGCTGGCCCTGTGCTGATGACTGTCTAGAACTATTTGTGAGCCTACATTTCTGCAGAGAAACTTGCTTTTGTCGCACAGTTAAGGTTCAGGACTAAGCCAATAGTGGTCTTCCTTCCAGAAGTCAAACCTACGCCTCCATTTGCAGGGTCTCTCTGGGATGGTGTAATCTGCGGCTTAGTAAGAGCAGGGGACATCGGTATTATCGTATCAGAACCAATTGCTATGGTTACAACAGTCCCAACATTTTAGAAATGTAGGTGTCTGTCCTTGTCTGGATCTTCTTGGCACCCAGTTTGCCTGAGTTAATGGTAGCCAAAGGGAAAGAAGAGACACAAAAAGAAGAAAAAAGACAGCTCTGTGTGTTTGTGCGGTGAAGTGTATTTATACTTAAGAAGAAGAAGAAGAAAAAGAAAAAAAAAAAAAAACAGAAGCCAGTCTAAATGAAGCAGGGAGGCAGTGACAGCAGATGAAGCATAAAGCAGGTGCTTTCTTAATTGCTACAGCTGGTGCCAAGTGTTTGGCACAATTTCTCTCCTCATTTTCGATTATTGGCATGAGGGCTCTGTTCACTTTTTAGCTGAAGAATCTGAGAAGAGTCTACAAACCTTCTCCACTCCTCTCAGTTTTACAGGAAAGCAAACAGTCAGTTTTTCTTACAAAGACTGTAAATAGACACAATCCTTTTGGTTTTATATTTTTATTTATTTGATTATATTTTATTGCCTCAAAGCAACTCCTTGACTCTACAAAAGGAAAACTGGCTTCAATGCAACTTGATGTTTCATTTAATTTTGCCAAAATTGCTATGAGTTGAATTTTTAATGTATTTCAAAAGATTTGATTCAACCATTCAGAGAAATCTGAGTGATTTTGACTTCAGAATTGAATGTCAGAATCCATAGTTTCCTGTGGTGATTTTTTAAAAAATGAAGGTTGTTAAATTCTCCCATCGATATGGCATATTCATTTTGCTATTGGATTTTTCTCCTTTTTGTGGTGAAGGTACAAGTTGTGAAAATATTGGCTGCAAAGTTATTTTATGCCTTGTCATTCCACAAATGTTCATGAAGAGCGAACTGTGTCCAAAGCTTATGAAGAGCCAACAGTGTGCTGAAAACGGTACAGGAAACCATGAAGAAGGCTGGGGGTGTGGCTCAGTGGTAGAGCACTTGCTTGGCATGTGTGAAACACTGAGTTCGATTCTCAGCACTGCATATAAATAAATAAATGCAATAAAGGTCCATCAACAACTAAAAAAAGAAAGAAACCATGAAGACCACAAAGATAAACCAGAGAGGATCTTTCCCTTTCAGCAGGTTTGGTCTCTAAAAGAAAGTAAAATATGTATGAGGAATAACATGACACACTTCTGAGCAAAGTAACAGCAATACAGTAAAGAAAAGCAAAAGTATATCAATGACGACTTTGTTATTGTTGCTGCTGCTCTTGTGATGCTGGGGACAGAACCCAGAGCCGCCAGCATGCTAAGAAAGTGCTCTACCACTGAGCTTCATCCCCAATGCCTAGCAATTACTTCTGCTGGCAGATCTAACATTAAAAAAAAATTCTTCAGTTTCACCCTTTCTTAAGGTAACTCTCCTTAGCAAATGCTATTCAAGCCAGGCATGGTGGCACATACCTATAATCCCAGTGACTTGGGAGGCTGAAGCAGGAAGATTTCAAGTTTGAAGCCAACCTCAGCAATTTAGCCAGGCCCTAAGCAACTTAGTGAGAACTTGTCTCAAAATAATAAAATTTAAAAGGCTGGGGAGTGGCTTAGTGCGCCTGGGTTTAATCCCCAGTACAAACAAAACAAAACAAACAAACAAACAAAAAAGCTATTCAATTACTCTACTTAAGGGAATATTTGAATTTGAACACATTTCTAATACCTTTATCTCTTATTGACTTTATTCTGCATATAGAAGAGACAGAAAAGAGAGCACATAGGAGAGCAGGCACATAGGTTTTTTTGGTTTTGTGGTACTAGGGATTGAACCCAGGAGTACTCTACCACGGAGCTACATCCTCAGCCCATTTAAAAATCTTTTTTTCTTCTGAGACAGCATCATCATGCCCATGCTGGACTTGAACTTGTGATCCTTCTGCTTCAGTCTCCTGAATACGTTAGATTTACTGGTGTGTGCCACCATACTCAGCCAAGCACATAGTATTAAACTAATTAAAAAAGACAAAAAAAAAAAAAAAAAAAACCCACTCTTTTTATTTTGGAATTATGTATCAAATTACATTTAAAGAAGAGGGAAAGAGAGAAACCTTAGGAGACTGGTCTTATTTTCACTTTTAGCCACTTGCATTTCTGGGTCCCTCAAGGCCTACCTGGGTGGTTTCCAAAGACTCTTTCAGTCTTAATGGTTTGAGGGTGATGTCTCACATCTTGTCCTGAACAAATCCAGTGCTGTCCAGTTGGGAGCAAAGGAAACTAAAGCCCTGAGGGAATATCTGAGGCGCCAGGAGGGAAGAAAGAGTGCTATTTGGGTGAGATGCTCTTGGCCTCTGCTCTCTCAGCCTCCTATTTAAATACACATCATTTGTAGAAAGCCCTGAGTTCAGAGTCATTCACGGTTTATAATAGGCCTGATTCCTTCTTATTCCTATGGGGTATTGCGCTGGATCCTAAGAGTGAAAAGGCGTGGTCTAGTCTTGTCCCCTCCCTGCAAAAAACAAGCAAAGATGTAAAAGTGAGGTTCAAGTTGGTATTGAATTGTGTCTACAAATAAGCCCTGAAGGCAAATGAAGTGAATTCTTAAGAACTGCTGGAAGGAAATGGGGGAGACTATGGAGACTATGGTGTGAGAGCGAGGAGCCATTTCTCTCCACAGCTCTTGCCTGCCCAATTTCACACCTGGCAGCCTGATCCAGGCCCCAATTAACCACACACCTGTAGGCTGCTGCTGATCCCCTAATAATCCCCTCCCTCAGACTCTTCAGACTCTTCCTGTCCAGGGCACACACCATTCTCCTTCCTCAAACACTTGTTGTTTTCCTAGGCACTGATTTATCATGAATCCGTTACCTGTCATATCACATCTCAACTCTATTTATTTGTGTTCATTTTGTATATATATAGTGTGTGTGTGTGTGTGTGTACACACACACATGTGGAGAGAGAGACAGAGACAGAGAGGGAAAATAATTATGGAGATTGAACAAATTTACACATTCATCAACCTTGCATATTTATTCTGTATGTGTGTGTGTGTGTACCTAAAGTCTACTCTATTAGCAAATTTTCAGTATATAACAAGATAGTATTAAGTGTAATCACTATACTTACATCAGATCTCCAGGCTAATCCTAAATAGGTCAAAGATCCCTGTCTTTACAACTATTTCCCAATTTGTGGTTCTTAAACTTTTAGATACACTGGAACCACTTGAAGGGCTTGTCAAAACAGATTGCTGGACTTCTCCTCCAGAGTTTCTAGACTCGAGGGTAAGACTGGGGGCAAGCCCCCAAATTTGCATTTCTAGCAAGTTCCAAGGTACTGTTCATTCTGGGCCCAAGTGAAATACTGCTCCAATTTCTTTCTCTGATTTCAGGGAGAGAGGTTTAGCTTCTCTAACTCATGTTCACCCTACTTCTTCATCTTCTCTGAGAGGGAGTTCCTGCTCCTATTTCCTTTTAGTGGTATCAATATCTGCACCATTGAAAATTCCTTTACTGCAGTCTTCAAGCACCTCTCATCACTGCTGTTTTAATTAACCTTTCTCATACCTACATAATCCAGCTCTAGTTTCCAACTTAATTGTCTTCCCTCCTGAACTTGACCTTGTGGTCTTCACTTTTTCCTTTGACATTTTATACATGCATTTCTCTTTCCATTCCCAGAAATTTCCCAAGTTACTGTACTGATACTATTTGAAAAGTTCAAAATTACTCCCTTCTTCCCATATCCAGTGGGATTTCCTTATTGTGTAGTAACAGTAGTCAATTTTCTTTGACTTCCAATTGTGTTCCAGCCATGTATTAAGTACTACATAGATAATTTATATACAGAAATATTTCATGTGAGGATTGACTATATGTCAACATTATGATTGAAGTAGATATTACTTTACTGATAAAAATATAGTATCAGATAAATTAAATAATTTTCCTAATAGCCTAAGTGAAGAAACCAGGATTGGACCCAACATTGATTTTACATTCAACATGTATAAACACTTCAGTAGGTCCCCCTTATTTATAGAGGATATGTCACAAGCACCTAGTTAATGCCTAAAACCACAGATAGTACTGAACCCTACATATATTACACTTTTCCTGTACATATGTACCTACAATAAAATCTAATTTATACATTAGGCAGATAAGAGATTAATAACAATAGCTAATAACAGAATAGAACAATTATAACTATTCTATGATAAAAGTTATGTGAATGTGGTCTTTCTCAAAAGATCTTATTGTACTGTAAATCTTAGCAGCCTTAGCATACCCTTTCTTTTTTTTTTCCTTTCCTTATTGAGAACTTTCACCTTTTCACTTCTCCAAATTGCCAGCATCACTATTCTCATACTTTGGGGCATAATAAAGTTTTCTTAAACACAAGCACCGTTATACTACAACAGTCCCTCTGATACTGACGTGGCTACTAAGTGAGTAACAGGGAGGTAGTATATACAGCATGGATGTGCTGGACAAGGACAAGTCACATTCCAAACTGAACAGAGCAGTACAATGTGAGATTTTTACTATGCTACCCAGAACGATGTACAACTTAGAATTTGTAAGTTGTTTATTTCTAGAATTTTCCATTTAAGTTTTGGACCATAGTTGACTGTACGTAACTGAAATCATGGAAAGTGAAACCATAGATAAGGTGGGACTACTGTACTCCAGAATAAGCATGAGAGTCCCCAGGGACCTATTAAACTACCACTGTTTTGGTTCCAGTGCCAGAGGTTTGGAACCAGGTTAAAGCCAAGGCCTAGATGTCTGAATTCTTAAAAGTCTCCTAGTGATTCTGAGGTGGGTGTTCTCAGAACCAGAACCACATATCTTTTGAGAAACAGTCCCGTCTCCCTATATTGACATAATTGGCCATGTCTTCTCCTTAAGCACGTCCCTCGGTTGCTATGATACAACATTTTTTTTTTTAAGTTTTGTGGGCTCTCTGATTCTGTTCTGCATTTCCTGCTTCCTCTCCTGCCTGTGTCACTGCCCCCAGGCTCTGCCCTCCGCCTGCTCCTCTCTTCGCAGTTTGCCTCCAGAAGCAGCGCTCCAACTCAGGCAGATGGTTCCCCACCTTGCCCGTCTAGTGCCAACCTCCTGGTGAAAGCCATGGAACAGTATGAAATGATTTTGGAACAGAGATGAGATTTAGCCTCAGTTCTGAACAAAACTGTGAGGCAGGTGACATTGATCCCTATGCTCCATTACCCCACTCTGCCCTTGGTCTTTCCTCTTGCCCAGGAGATCTCTGTGCTTTGCAGTTTTCTAATCAAATCGCTTCTGCAAAAGAGCTGATCATTTTACACTGTCACATTAATGTGTTAACTCTCCCAGACATTTGCATTTTTAAAGCCTTTTATCTCTCTTTGTGGGTTCAACTGTTGTTCATGTTTAGGCTTCACTTAGCAGACTAGGGAATTGAATCAGGACTGAGGAGGAAGGAGGGTGATCTGGCTTAAGAGGGGGCCTTCTCTTCCCCTCAACATTTTCTGGAGCTTAGATGCACATGCAGCTAGTAACACTGCTGGGATGGTAGGGCTTGGCCTTTCTGGTCTCCTGTAAACCCCAGGGCCCTGGGCAAAGAGAAGCAATAACTGCAGCTCTTGCAGATCTGTCCCTAGAAGTGCAGAGGGTGAGGAAAGACTAGAGTTGGCAGTTTGACTGGCTTCCTGCTACCCCTACCCCCACACTTAGAATGGCTGAATCCTCTTCTTTTAGGTGTCAGCTTAAGCATTCTCTTTTACAAGCAGCCAGCCCTGACCACAGTACTTACAGAGGCCTTTCTTGGTGATTCTCTGTATCAGCAGCTGTTTTCCTTCATTTCATTGATATCAGTTTGTAATTATTTTATTTACTTGTTACTCCAGTCCCCATCTGGAGAGTAAGGCTCAAGAAGACAGAGATTATGTCCGCCTTGATTCCTACTAGGCTCAGAGAATAATGCTGGCTCATAGTAGATGGAATATCTGTAGCAAAAATAGTTATATCTCCACTACCTGGCACTTATCAGTCCTTGAACTGTCCCCAGTAGCTATCCTGCTGCTGAAAGCCTAAGGCAACATGGAGCAGTGTGTTCACATTACTGTTGGGATGGGGTAGGGGTTACCTTGGAGGTAGTATCCAGAAAAATTATGAAAAGCTTTGAAAAAGGCAAAAAAAGATTACTGTGTATGTCTAGCACACTACTGAGTTGTCTAGATTTTCACTGTCTTTGACTTATTACAACTTTGTAGAAAACTGACAGTGATACAAATGATTCCTTCTTTTGGCATTTTAAAAATTTGCTCTGTTTAGATATACATGACAATAGAGTGTATTTTGACATATTATAAATACATGGAGTATAACTTAGGATCCCATTCTTGTGGTTGTACACGATGTGCAGTTTCACTGTTTATATATGCATATATGAACTTAGGAATGTTGTGTCCGATTCATTCAACTGTCTTTCCTAGTCCCATCCCCCATTCCCTTCATTTCTCTTTGTCTAATCCAGTAAACTTCTAGTCTTCCCTCCTCCCCTCCCCTTATTGTGCGTTAGCATCTACATATCAGAGAGAACATTTGGCCTTTGGTTTTGGGGGATATTTGCTTTTTGACTTATTTTACTTAGCATGATATTCTTCAGTTCCATCCATTTACTGACAATGCCATAATTTCATTCTTCTTTAGTGCTAAGTAATATTCCATTGTGTGTGTGTGTGTGTGTGTGTATATATATATATATATACCATATTTTCTTTATCTATTCATATTTTGAAGGGCACCAAGGTTGGTTCCATAGCTTACTATTGGTACAAATGATTCTTGTCCTTAAGATTCAAATGAATTTTTTCTGGTGGACAAAAGCGATAATTGCCCTTCATATTGGCTGGTTTTACACCAATGTTGAAATTCATTTTAGCTTTCCTGACTACCTACATATGTGTGTTCTTGAAATTCCCCTTTGTACTGGCTGTAGCATCTAACTGGCTACTCATTACCTAGTAAAATACAACCTCTGACATGTTAATTTTTTATTTGTGCATGAGTTACAATTTTAGTTTTTATAAAAATTATTTTTAAAAATTGTACTTCACCAAAATCAAGAACTTTTGTGCATCAAAGGATACTAACAAGAAAATGAAAAGTCAATCTACAAAAAGTGAGGAAATGTTTGCAAATTATATATAGAATATATATGCGGTATATATAAAGAATTAAAACTCAACAATAAAACAATGAACCAAATTTAAAAATGGGGTAAAAATTTGAACAATTCTCCAAAGAAGGTACACAAATGGTCAATAAACATATTATAAGATGCTCAGTACCATTGGTCATTAGAAAAATGCAAATCAAAACTGCAATGAGATACCACTTCATACCTACTGAGATAAATACAATCATAATCCTAATTGTTTCAAAATGGGAAATAAGTGTTGGCAAGGATGTGGAAAATGTGTGAATTGAAACTGGTGTGTTTGCTGTGGAAAATAGGTTGGTAGTATTGGAAAAGATTAAACTTATGATTTCCACATGACCCAATTGTTCTACTGCTAGGTAGAGATACAAAAGAATTGAAAGCAGTTTGCCCAGATATTTGTCCACCAATGGTCATAGCAACATTATTAACAATTGCCAAAAGGCAGAAACAACTGCAGTATCAATCAGTAGGTGAACAGATAAACAAATGTGGTACATAAATACAATGAAATATTATTTAGTCATTAAAAGTAATAAAATTTTGACATAAGCTACAATATGGATAAACCCTGAAAACATTATGCTTAGTGAAATAAGCCAAAAAAGACAAAGAGTTGTATAATTCCACTTGTGACTCCTAGAATAGGCAAATTCATGTGTCACAGAAAGAAGAATATAGGTTACCGGGGCTTGTGGAAAAGGAGAATGGGGAACTGTTGTTTAATGGATGAAGAGTTTTTTGAAGGGAATGATGAAAAAGTTATGGGCAAAGCAATGGGTATAGAGCATTGTGAATACACTTAATGCCACTGAATTGTCCACTTACAAATGATCAAAATGATAAATGCTATGTTTTTAATCTATCTTATCTATTTTACCACAATCTTAAAAATTACCTTTTAACATGAGGAGAGGTCATGGCCAGCTGTGCTTTTGAGGACCGGATATCCTAAAAGCCTAGTGCACATTGCAGCTCACTTACTAGCTGTGGGACTTTAGATAAAGCAGAGTTGGCAGTTATTGCTGATTGTGATCCATCAGAAAGGGAGGAGACAAAGGAGATGTCTCAGCTTCTAGCTTGAACACCCAGGGAGATGGCAATACCCTATAATGTAATGAGGAAAGACGGGTAGGGAATGGGGAGGGCAGTTTGGAACAACAATAGCCACAAGGAGAGATGTTAAGTGGGAGATTAAGATGTAAGTTTGGAGCTCAGTAAAGAGGCCTAGGCTGGAGTTTTAAACTGGGATACATCAGTATGTATATGGTACTCTGAGTGATAGGAATGACTAGTAGAGTTAGGTAGAAAGAATGCCTATGTCCAGCCTTGCCGAGCAGCAGGGCACTCAGAAGGCACAGACTCAGAGGAAGAGGGAGAACTCTTTAATTATATGCCAATATTAACAATCAGGATATTGAATCTCAAAATCCAAATTTTTAACTTCTCTTGAAAATTTAGTGAACTATTGCAGCAATTCTAGCCTGAATTTCTATTGAGTGCCTCCTACGTTATTTAACAAAATTGCTGACAATAAAGTGTGTATCAAAAACTTTCGTCTTATGGATGCAAGTTTTACTTTGGATGTTGTTGCTTTTACACAGCCTGAATAAGGAGGACGTGAACTCTCCAACGCCTATTCACCACTTTTTACCTGAACCCATTTAGTCACATATGTTTTCTTTGCGTGTTTAAGTAGTTTCATGTCCTACCACTAATTGTCACCTTTCAGGGAATTTATTAATCAAGACACCTGTGTTAGTCCATTTTTTTCAATGTGATGAAAATAAATGACAACAGCAACTTGTTAATGGAGGAAGGCTTTATTAGGGTTCATGATTTCAGAAGTTTCAGTCCATGGTCAGCTAGCCCCATTGCTTTGGGCCTGAGCTGAGACAGAATATCATGGCATACAGATGTGGCAGGAAAGCTGCTCAGTTCATGGCAGCCAAGGAGGGGAGAGGGGAGATATGAATGAAAATGAATTTTGGGGAGACATAATCCCCGAAAGCACATTTCCAGTGACTTCCTCCAGCCATGCTCCATCCGCTTACAGTTTTCACCACTTTCCAACGGTCCATTCAGTTGTCAATGGATTGATCCACCCATAAGGTCAGAATCCTCATGATCCAATCACTTCCTAAAAACTCCATCTCAGAACATTTCTACATTGGGACCAAGTCTTCAACACGTGAGTCTTTGGGGGACACCTCATATTCAAACTATAACAACATCACTTAGGGAAATTGCTTACTATTTGTGGTGAATTATCTGACCACATAGAAATGATCATATCAATATGTATCACTCAGTGTATGACTTACTTCAGTGGACATTTTACTCCATCATACAAGCACTCTCTATGTGGGCAATTTAGTGTTCATGAATTGTGAAATTGTGTGATTTCACCAATAACTACTTGGTGCCTGCTTACACCAAGTAGTTGTTGTAAGGGCTATTTGGGGTCACTGGTGAATGTAGGAGACCTGAGATGACATTCCCAAACTTCTTTTCTTTGGGATGTAAAGTTGGTAGCACAATTAAACCCTGTGGTTTGAGCACTTCGAACATAAAGTCCTCTCTGAAGTGTTTCTGTTCTCCTCTCTCTCAGAGTTAGGGGCTCCTTCCTGGTATTCCCATAGCTTTCTGGGCCTATTCCTATTACTGCTCATCCCAAGGTATTATAATTACCTGTTTCTGTGTCTGTGTCCCACCCAGAGATGAGTCTTGATGGTGGGGTTAAATCTTTTTCATGATTATAGTCCCTGGCCCAGCCAGTCCTTGAGCAAAGATCCAGAGATACCGCACCCTCAGGCCCTCATATTATAGTGGTGCTCTCCCTTTGCAATTCCTAAATGAGGCATGAATTCTTCATAGCCATATATATTGTATGACAAAAAAAAATCAGCACATCAGTTTTCCGGTGACAGTGTTCCTGATTTCTGGCTCACATCTCATCTGTCCGGGTAAGTGTCTCTCTATCTCTTAATCACAAATTCTTTATCCACAACTGTCTCAGAGCAGGGTTTTATAGACAGCCTGTCTCTGTTCTGGCCTCCTGGGAGCAGACCTAGAAATGACAATCAATTCATTTAGCTAATTGGTATACTGCTGTCTCTCCATTTTGCTTTCCAAAGTTCATTCCAACCAGTTTGTTCAGAGCAACCACTCTGGCAGCCTCCTCCAGTCTTTTCCATAAGCAAGTGACTGATCTTTGGCCAGCATGCAAAAGATAGTCACTGGACTGTGCCTCTGTTCAAGGACCAAGCTTTGCCATGGAGATTGTAGAGCTGACTTCTTCAAGATCTGGGCTTTTAAATGGATGAGAAGTACAGGCTGACCTTACCAAGTGTTCAAGGCCTGAACACTTTTAGTCCTTTGGATGCTGACCAGAGTCTTTCTCAGCACTTACAGAGCTCCCACCTGCCTCTGTCTCAGTGTATACAGGAAATTTGTCTTTGAGTATGTAAGCATTTATGTGGCATAATTTCTGAGGCCCCAGGAAATTCTGCCTATCCACTATCCAATCTGTTTTGTCATGCCAAAAATTGTTTTAGCTGACAAAACATCCAATGATCAATTAGAATCAAAGTTCTAAAAACTCCTAGGACCAGTTAAAATCTTCAAAATGTGAACTTTTTATTAAATACAACATACCTACACAAAAGCGCACAAATCATAGGTGTAAATGAGTCACTCATATAATGAACACCAAACAGAACACTGCCATTTTCTCAGAGCCCCTTGCTTCCTGCCTTGTGGCCCCTTCCAGTCATGTTCCCTACCCTCCACCAGGGAAACCACTATCCTGGCTTAGAACAAGATAGGTTACATTATTTAGTTTTCAATTGGTAGATAAAATTTTATATATTTATTCTGTATGACATATTGTTCTAAATACATATACAGTGAGGAATGACTAAATTTAGTTAACTAACATGTATTATCTCACATAGTTATCGTATTTACTTGTTTTACCCTTCATATAAGTGGGATCACATATGTATTCTTTTGGGTATGGAATGCTGCTATTTCTCAGCAGTATAATTTCATCTACGTCATTGCATATAGTTGTAGTTTGTTCACATTCATTGCTATATAGTATTCCACTGTGCAAATAAACCACGAATGACTTAACTATTCTAATGTCGATGGACATTTCAGTTGTGTTTTAGTCAATTTTGGTTGCTGTGACCAAAAGATCTGATAGGAACAATTAGAGGAGGAAAAGATTGACTCACAGTTTCAGATATCTCAGTCTCTAGATAGTTGACTTCATAGCTCTGGGCCCCAAGTGAAGCAGAACAATGTGGCAGAAGAGTATGGTGGAGGAAAGCAGCTCAAAATGTGGCAATCAGGAAGCAGAAAGAGCTCCGCTCACCAGGGACAAAATATAAACTCCAAAGGCATGATCTCACTGACCCACCTCCTCCAGTCACTGTCTACCTGCTTACAGTTACCACCCAGTTAAACCATTTCAGTGGATTAATGCAATGATTAGGTTAAGGCTCTGATAATCATTTCACCTCTAAACTTTCTTGCATTGTCTCAAACATGAGCTTTTGGGGGATAACTAGTATCTAAATCAAAACAGGTTGCTTCCAGCTTTCTCCTTACAAGTAGAATTGTTATGAACATTCTAGTTCAGATCTTTCAGTGAACTTGTGTACACTTCTCTGCTGGAAATATACTGCGGAGTGGAATATATGGGACATAGGATATGCATATTCAACTTTAGTGGGTACTATCAAACACATTTTCTGAGGTGGTTCTACATTTTACATTCCTGTAATCAGCATTAGATCTGTCTTTTCCAGTTAGCTTTTCTGGTGGGTATGAAGGGGTCTGATTTTTAAAGTTCTTGTATTTTCTGATAATCTATTGGATATACACATTGCAGGCATTTTCTCCCACTCTGTGACTTAACTTTTAATGTTTTTTGTTAAAATATTGTACATAAACAGAAGTTATTAATTAAATTAATAACAAATGAATAAATCATCTTCCTTTGGTTAGCTCCTTGTATGTCTTATTTTAAAAAATGTTTCTGGCTTTAAGAAAGATATGAAATATCATGAAGACATTTTCTCATGTTCTTTGAAATTGACTTTTATGTATGGTGTGAGGTAGAAATCAAGATTCATTTTCATACTGTATTATTCAATTAACCCAGAACTATATATTTAAAACAATTCCACTTAACTCTATGCCATTAATTATGGGACTTCGTATGTATGGATCTGTTTCTGGACCCCATGTGAGAAACTGTTAATTGTTAAACTAATTTCCTGAGTGTCTGTAATCTGATTCTTTCCTCAAAAAGCAGCGTTGGTGGCACATTTACTACAAGCTGGGAATCATCTCATCCACATCATTTCATTTTAAATTTCATCAATACTTATCATATAGGGACTATTATTACCCTGTTTTATAGATGAGGAAGTTAAGACTCAGAGAGTTAAATAACTTGCCCATGGTCTCCTAGCTAGTGAGTGACAGGAACCCAAACCCAATGTGGGTTTGGCTGACTTTGAAGTCAGAGCAGCTTTTGATTGGGAGAGGAGCAAAAGCATTGTGTTGCAAAAGAGGGGGACATAGAGGATGGGGACCCACAAAAAGATGAACAAATCAAGACTCAGTGAAGAATACCTAAAACAAAGTATGCAAACATCATAATTTTGCATGGAAGAGGTATTTCAATCATTTGCCTGTCTTCTATAGCTTCACATTTCCATCCAAAGCCAGCTTACCAATTTCCCAAGGCAAAGTCACTTCCTCAATTTTCATTAGGGCCCTATGTTCTTTTAGTTTCTTCAGCTTTGGAAGCATCTTTCACTTCTGTATCCTTCATCCCATAGGCCCAATGAGTCACAACTTTTACCATTTATTTCCAGCTCACTCTTAAATTCTTCATTTGTATTCCCAGCAGTTACTGCTATGTGTTCTGATAAACCTCCCTTCTACTCCTCCTGCCTGGAACCATTTCTAGCATTCTGCCTTTCATTAGCAGGGTAATATATTATTATTATTTTATTAATTTATTTTTATGGTACTGGGGATTGAATCCAGGGCCTTGTGTATGCTACACAAGCACTCTACCACTGACCTATCTTTCTAGTGATTTTATTTTAGACAGAATCTCAATAAATTGTTCAGGCTGGCCTCAAGGCTCCTTAGTAGCAGGGTTACAGGCATGTGCCATTGCGTCCAACAGGATAATATATTATTAAAACACTGCATATAGTGTCTCCTCTTTAAAATAATGGTGAACATCTATTAAGCTTATTACATACAGGCACTAGGCTAAACTCTTTAAAGACAACATCTAAATTGATTTTCACACTAATACTATGAAGTAGTTATGTTTATTATTCTCACTTTATAGAAGATTAATATTTGAATTAAGTGATGTTCAAGGTCACATAGTAAATAGCAGAACCAGAATTTAAATATAAATTTGAATCCAGATTTCTTCCCATCAAAACCACCATCTTTTTTAAAAAAAATATTTTTTTAGTTGTAGATGGACACAATATCTTTATTTATTTTCTAATGTGGTGCTGAGGATCGAACCGAGTGCCTCACGTATGTGAGGCAAGCACTCTACCACTGAGCTACAATCCCAGCCCCCAAAACCACCATCTTATTCATTACAACTCTTCACTATCTATAGACAAACACTGTAGCCCAGAATTCAAGAACACCCAAAATCTGGTTCCAGCTTCTCTTGATGATCTTTCCTTCACTACATATTTTCAAAAATTCTCCTCTGGTTAAAGTGACCTCTCATGTCTCCCTGCACAACTCATGGGTATTTCTACCTCTAGTGTTTTACTGAGCCCCTGTGGCCTTGACTATCTCCTCTCCTCTTATTTAAGATCTACATTTAAATCATAGCTTAAGTCTCACTTAACCCCACAAAGCCTTTCTCACCTCCTACTGATCTTTCTGTCTCAACTTGTCTATAACTTTACTCCATTAAAATTATTTCTAATCTTTCTAAGTATCAAATATTGCTGTGGACCTTATTGAAAGGCAATATATATGATAGTCAATAGTATGAGTTTTGGAGTCAGTTATATTTGTGTCATCATTTATTATTTGCTCATGACTCTAGGATAGTTAATTTTTCTTTCTTTACATATTTTTTTGGTTGTAGATGGACACAATATCTTTATTTATTTATTTTTATGTGGTGCTGAGGATTGAACCCAGTGCCTCACACATGCAAAGCAAGTGCTCTACCAATGACCTACAATCTCAGCCCTAGAATAGTTAATTTTTCTAAATTTTTAAAAATCTGTATAGGAAATAATAGTACCTATTTCATTTGTTCAGTGAATATTGTGAACAATTGTTTGTGACTGGCACTGAGGATTTAAAAAGAGGCATGCTCCCTGACCTTGAAGAGCTTATATCCTTGAGGAAGACAGACACAGACTAAATTTTTAGTGTGTATGTATGTAGCTAATTGCTACAGAAAGTAACATGTGAATTTCATAGTAATCCTACTTAGTCTGTGGGTGAGTTTGTTATGAAAGATTTTTCCTTCACTTAAGCTAAGGTTTGCAGGATAAGAACAGGTTAGGCAGACAGGGAGGACTTTCCATGTTGAGGGAATGGTAAATTTGAAGAGGCATTCATATTGAAGAAAGGAAGCAAGCCCAGTGAGGCTGAAGTCTCATCAAATGCTATTGAGATTGAGATAGAATATAGTTCTGATTATCTATTGGTATGTAACAACAGCCCCCCAAATTAGTAGCTTGAAAAACATTTAATTTTCTTATGAATCTGCAGTCTTGATAGGGCTTAGTGGAGAAATCTCATTTCTGTTCCACTCATGTCATCTAGGAAAGGAGAGAGACAGACAGAGCCAGGTAGAAGCTCTATAATTTGCAATTTAGTCTCTAAATTCTTAGCATTACTTCTACTACAGTCACTGGCATGCCTAGCCAGATTCAAGACAGGAATCAAAGGTTCAAATTACCATGGAGAAGTATCAGTGTCATGTCATAAGAAGAGCACGTTTAATGGGAAACATTGGTGTGACCATTTTGGGAAACTGAAATCAGCTCCAAGATACAAAGTATTATAGAATGTACATTCATAGTTTTAGAAATAATACTTATTACTCCCATCATCCCCCAACTTCCCTCATTACCTCTCATGCCTACTGTAGTATTTGTTGCATTATTTGAATTACACAGGATTGATGCACATTTAAATTTTCATCTTCATTGAAATATCACATTTTACATGTTGGGAGCTTCATGTCATTTACTAGACACTTGGCATATGACAGAATATATAGTTGTTATTATTCTACATAGTCATCTTTCTTACTAGCACACCTTCAAGGTTAAGGATTGGCTTTTATATATCTACAGCTCTGACAACCAGGACAGTGCCTTGCTCAGAAAGACATGTAATAAATATTTGTGTCTTTTATTGTTGTTGAGCTATAATTGCTAATTGAGATTTTCTGATAAGGTAGGTTTTCTTTCCTTTATTAAAGTTTTTTTCCGGTACTGGGATTGAACCCAGGGCCTCATACATGCTAGGCAAACATTCTACCACTGAGCAGCATTTCCACCCTCTTCTTATTTTATTTTGAGATAGGGTCTCCCTAAGTTGCCCAGACTGGCCTTGAACTTGGAATCCTACTTCCTCAGCTTCCTGAGTAGCTGGGATTATAGGCATGTGCCACCAGGCCTGACTTATACTGTTTTTCATTCAGATCATATGATCTATCCTTAATATATATAGCCCATATTTCCTATTTACTCTTTTTCAGTAGCTTCTACCTCAAAATGAAAAATGGAATTTTTACATGAATGGACTGGTAGCAAAAAACATGACATTCTTAGAAATGTTGGAACCAGAAGCTACTGCCCACACAATCCATGTGTTAGGGGAAGGGGAAGCCCCATCTTGCAGAGAGATAAGTAGTGCATAGTTCTAAATTCTCACCAGATTTGTGACTTTAGGTTCTGTGCCTGCCTCCCTCATGTATTTAAGGGGACTGGGGGCTAATAAGAGCAGCACAGTTTGTTGTAAGTGTAAAATTCGGCAACAGATAAGATACTAGGAATGGAAGAAAAATGCTAATAAATGTCAAGTATTGGTAGAAAGGAAACTGGATACAAGGTACAGATGTATTTGACTTTAGAACTAAGTATATATTTTTAGATAGTTATCAAAATAGAACTGCAATATAGCATAATGTTAAATCAGGAGGCTTCCTATCCCTTTAAATTTTTTTGAGAAAGCGTTTTTACTGAAGTACAATCCAATTACATTTTGAAATAATTGAATTTAGAATCATTTAACTTACCTTACAACCTTTCAAGATCACATTCACTACACTGGGCAAAGCAGGATGAATCTATAATTTACTGACAGGGATAGAAGGAGCCTTGAACTGATAAGGATATTTTTATCTACTGTTTTGGGCAAAAAATGTAAAATGAATGTACACCGAGTGCCAAGGGTTTTTTTTTTCTAAAAAGGGCCCGCTGCAAAAGCCAGACACATGCCAATTCCATTCAACAAATATTTAATTAGCGCCTGTGATTCCAAGGCACGGTGTTGGGTACTGAGGAAGAAGCAAAGATGAATAAAGGCGGATGCCAGAGGGAGACAAGACCTAAATCCTTGAAATAGAGTGAAAAGCAGAATAGGGCGTCATCTGTAGGAAAGACACAGACGCAGAAAGAACCCGGTGGCACTTAAAATAATTTAACTTTAATTTTTTCCGCCTGAGGGTTTTTTTTTCTTTCTTTCTTCTCTCTCCTCTAAGATTCTATTTTGGATCCCTTTTCACATGTGCCAGGTCGCTTGTTGGCAGAGAATCCACGACCCCGTGAAATCTCTCCTACTCTCTATTCTTTCTTTCCTGGCAAATTAGATGAGTTCTTCTGCCACCAGCACTGCATTTGGAACCGAATCTATTGTGTGGGAGGTGAAACGATGGAAAGTTATTTTTGTTCTAATTATGAGAACTGTTCTACAGCGGGGAGAGGGGAAAGGGAGAGGCTGATCTAAGGCTGAGATGCAGGGCGAGGATGCTCCAAGGGGGCGTTACTAAGGTTACTAGAGAGGGGACGGCAAATGATAAGCAGGCACATTTTTTCCTAAAACAAAATATATTTTCAAATGACGGGCGTGGGCTGAGCTGCAGGCACTGCCACACGGTACTACACGTTGGATTCCCTAGAGGGGAAAGGAAGGAGGCCCAGGGAAAAATCAGGAGCTGCGGCTTTGGGAAAGTAACTTCTCCTTCCCCTTCCGGGCCTTTTCTCCTTCCGTTGTTGTTTCCCGGAGCTGCTCTGGCTGTAGCACGAGGTCGGTGCACTCGGGGCCGGTGCCTTTTAGGTGTGACACACGTCCGAGTCGGAGCGGAAGTGGCTCCCGGTCGGGACCCGTAGAGCGAGGTGGGATGCTGGCGGCGGCCTTGGTGGTTGTGGCAGAGTTCTGTGACCAGGGCGGACCGGGTCGGCCCTGCTGCTGCTGCTGCTCAGTACGGGGGCGGGAGCTGCAACTGCCACGACTCACCGGGCGAGCTTGGAAGAGCAGAGAGGAACGCAAGGGAAGGGGTGTGTCTGGAGGGCCGTGATACATTTGGTTTCGGGAGGACTTTGAAACTTGTTCCTCGTAATAGTGAATTGCATATTTTTGTTTTGATAACAGATTCTGGAGACACCCGACGTCTCCATCCTCGACATTTTCTCGGCCCTTCTCAAGTTAATTCGTAAACTGATGTGAGAGCTTTTTAGTGCAACCTCTGAGTTAAGGTGCGTACGGGACAGATGCAGCCGTCAGAGGAGAAAGAAATGGGAGAGTGAGAGCAAAGTAGGAGGTGGTATGTGGGATGAGGGAACAAGATGATGATACTAAAGTTAACATTTTACAGGGTTTAATGGTACTAGACACATTTCTGAAAACTCTTTAGATATGGTAATTCATTTAGTTTTTTGAGGTCAGTATTCTCAATTAGTCTTATTTTACAAATGGTGAAATGGAGGCTCAGAGAGGTTAAGGAACATGTCCTGAGAAAAGTAAATGAAAAATGTAGAGCCAGTCTTTGAATTATGGCAGGCTGATTTTAGAACACATTTCCAGGCTTCACACTATGGTTTTCTGCCATCAAGATAGGAAGAAAGTGAGGACGTAGGGGTAGGAGTAAAACGGTGGTGTAGCTTGAACAGATGTGATATGATGGCTGGAACTAGAGGTTGGTCTAAAGGGTATGAAATCCAGGTGTATAAGATAGGGATGGACGTAAGCCAGGATAGGGTTGAAACTGTGGCCTTCTAACCTCCATTTACAATCTTGACTGAGGTCTCCTACTCTATAGAATTCTGTGGGGCAGGGAAGAGAGTATACACCTGCACACCTAAGTTTGAAAACAGAATTACAGAAAGATCAGTGACTCATAGAATTTAATGATTATTTGATGTAGCTACCTTATTTAAGAGATGAAATCCAAAAAGATTAAGTGACTTACTTAAGGTAGTTAAAACTAGAAACATCTTCTGTTGTAGATCCAATACAGTGAAGTTCAGGGAGTTGTTTCCTCTTTTTTCCTGTTGTTCTTGCTGTCATGAATATAAAAGTTTCAAAAAATTGGAGTCTTTTGACCTAGAGTGGTTACTTTAAGCCATATGAGTTGAATA
>PVHX01025048.1:0-23089 GCA_004024805.1 Geosciurus inauris | reverse complement strand
TGCCCCTCTGCCTGCCAGAGTTTACTCTCCCAGGCCCTCATTCTCAATTTGTCATTGGTAGCAAATGTGACTAACTTCTTGCTATGAGGTTGGCAAACTGCAAACTATGATGGAACAAAAGTTGTGTTCTAGCATGTACTAGGGTAGCTGATGTGCAATTAGCATAAGCCAAGCCCAGGGTGGGTGGACAGCTCTCTTCCAGGTACTGATTTGGAACTGGGGCTTTTTCCATCTTGCAGCTATACTGGGAAGACAAAGAGAATGGGAATTGTGCAGAGGGGGAAGTATCCCTTTGGCTGGGACTTGGTCTCCTGACCCTGATCTCACTGTAGAGACTAGAATGTTGTCTTCCTATAAAACAAGAGAAAACATACTGATCAGGCTCCCGTACCAGCACTGTCGTGTCACCAGAGTGCGGGTACTGGACATCCATTCCTGGATTGCCTAAACAAAGGAACACTTTTGTGGTTTTACCAGTCAGGCCAGGCCACAGTTGGCAGTTCAGAACACACCTTTTGCATTGGCTCAGCCATTCACCTGGAGAGGCTGGACATCTCTCTCTCTTTTCTGTACAGCCCTCAATCTAATTGGTCCTCGAGCTGTAGATGTGCTGTCCGAGTTGTCCTATGCCCCCATGACTCCAGACCACTTCCCAACTCTCTTCTGCAAGGTAGGTGCAAATAAAGTTCTGTTTTTCAAATAAGCAGAGAATATTTCTTTTATAGTTGTAGCAGATAACATTCTTATTATGGCATTAACACCCACGAAGTGTTCTGTCCTTTTATGAAGCCAACAAAATGACCATGTCTTTACTTTTTTATGGTACTGGGGATTATCTCCAGGGACACTTTACTACTGAACTATTTCCCCAGTCCCCTTTCTTTTTTTAAATTTTGGAAGAGAAAGTTGCCCAGGTAGACCTTGAACTTGCCATCTTCCTGCTTCGGCCTCCCAAAGTGCTGGGATTACAGGCATGTGTCAGCGTGTTTAGCTACATTTTATTTTTCACTGTTAGTTGGCATCCACCTTCCTATTGTTCTAGTTTTCTTTCCTTTGCAAAATAGTGAAAACAATAGAAAACTGTGTGTTAGCCATCAGCAGACTCCTACACAGTGCCCTCTCTGCTGCTTGAAGGAATAATCCATGTGCCTGTGTCTGGTGAGTGCTGAATCATGGCAGGCTTCCTGTGGAAGTGGTTTGCATCAATGCTGTCTGAGATGTTACACATTCCTTTATTGTTTGGTTTTTTTTGGTACTGGGGATTGAACTCAGGGGCACTTGACCACTGAGCCACATCCCCAGACCTATTTTGTGTTTTATGGAGAGACAAGGTCTCACTGAGTGGCTTAGCACCTTGCCATTGCTGAGGCTGGCTTTGAACTTGTGATTCTCCTGTCTCAGCCTCCCTAAGTGCTGGGATTACAGGCTTGCACCACCACGCCCGGCTCACATTCCTTTATTAGACAGTGACTGGTTCACTCGCCCCCTCCTAGGTAACTAAGCTGATCTAGCATGTTTTGAAAATTAGAAGCTTAGTCTCTGATCCCAGGATAGCAGATGCATTGTATTCTGTGGGCATCAGGCATTGTCTTTTTTTTTTTTTTTTTTTTTAATATTTTTTCTGTAGTTGTAGCTGGACACAATACCTTTGTTTTATTTATTTATTTTTATGTGGTGCTGAGGATCGAACCCAGTGCCTCACATGTGGTAGGCAAATGTGCAACCACTGAGCCACAACCCCAGCCCAGGCATTGTCTTTTTGTGTGTGTTGAGGGGTGGGCAGAGACTGGAGATTGAACTCAGGGGCACTTGACCACTGAGCCACATCCCCAGCCCTATAATGTGTTTTATTTAGAGACAGGTCTCACTGAGTTAGTTAGTGCCTTGCTTTTGCTGAGGCTGGTTTGAACTCAAGATCCTCCCACTTTAGCTCCTGACCTGCTGGGATTAGGAGCGTGCACCACCACGCCTGGCAGGCACTGTCTTTTGTGTCAGGTGCCAGAATTTGTCTGCAGAGTTCTCAAGAAAAGACACTTGTCTAGTCTTCAGATCCCTCTGACTACCCCAAGTCTTTTTCTTTTTTTTGGTAGCAGGGATTGAACCCAGGGGCCTTAACCATTAAGTTATACCCCCAGCCCCTTTTTATATTTTTAGAGACAGTGTCTCACTGAGTTGCTTAGGATCTCGCTAAATTGCTGAGGCTGGCTTTGAACTCTCAATCCTTCTGCCTCAGACTCCCAAACCACTGGGATTATAGGCATGTGCCACCATGCCCAGTAAACCTAAATCATTTGCAGGACTTGGTAAAGAGAAATATTTCATGCTTATCAAAGACTGCTGTCACTTATGGTCATGGCTAAAACTCCAGAAATTGTGATATTCATGAGAAGGGATGTTGTAAAGGCTGTGCTTTATTTTCAGGATGAAATGCTTTCCTTGGCTGTGTCTGCTTAGTTAAAGCAGAGGGTACAGTGCTAATGAAAGCATTCCCTTGAGGTATTCACTCCCTTGTCAAGCCTGCATGGTGCCCACTTACGCTGACTGCTGTCTTTGTCTCTGCAGGAGATGAGCGTGGGCTACGCAAATGGGATCCGAGTGATGAGCATGACGCACACAGGAGAGCCGGGATTCATGCTTTACATCCCCATAGAGGTGAGAGGGCCCAGTTGTCTTTTCCCAGGACCACTGCCTTTCCCAAAAGCTCCTGTGCATTGGCAGGTTTGAAAAACTGTATCTGATTGGGACTTGGGAATTGAGGTCAGCTGCATGGAATAGATTCTATAATTTCCAAGTTAATTAATTAAATAGGTAATACACTTATATGGTTTAAAAAATAACCTCTAAAATCAGATATGTGAAATATATAAAACTGATGGTTGCTGTCTGACCAGTTCTCACCAACCATAACTAATGTGTTAGTATTATTTTTTTTCAATGTAATATCAAGAGATGTTTTTGCATATGCAAGCAAATTTAAAGATGGAGTTCTTAGCCCCCCCACACTTTGTTTTTGGTGGTGCTGGGAATCAGACTCGGGGCCTCATACATACTAGGTAAGCACTCTGCCACTGAGCTATATCCAGCCCTTTTTCTTTTTTTGAGACGAAGTTTTGCTAAGATGCTGAGGCTGGCCTCAAACTTGCAAACATCCTGCCTCATCCTCCCCAGTAGCTGGGACTATATAGGTATGCACTGCCACATCCAGCTCTTAGCCCTGTTTTAAAAACACAAATGAAAGCATACTGTTCATTTTGCTTTTTTCCACTTAACAGTTTATCTTCTAGATCTTTCCATATCAGCACCTAAAGAGAAAGAGCTTCCTGTTTTTTTTTAACTGGACACAATATATTGTCTTATGGTTGAATCATAATTTACTTAACTAGATTAGCACTAATAGACATTTGTGGTATTTCCAGTCTTTAGCTATTATTAAAAATTCTGTGGTATATAAACAGTGTCTTTTTTCCTTATTTTCTGTTGTTAGACCTGAGGCTTTTGCCAGTCTGTTCAGGGCAAAAAAAAATTGCCAGAACATTTTTAATTTCCCTTTGGCTTTTCAAAACCCATCTCTGTCCAAGTAAAAGCCAGTTTGCAGGGCCCAACCTGTTCTACATCCTGTTGCCTGGCTTTAGACTGTTTTCTCTGCTTCTCTTCCTCTTACTAATCTTGGAACCTCCCAGACAGGCCTCTGTTTACAGTTAACTGTTCTCCCTCCTTTGGCATATCTTGCTCTGGATAGACACCCTCAAGCTCACAGCCTTCCCTCCTTCAGGTCTTACATGCCACCACTCACTGAGACCTTACTGCAACTTGCTGTTCTCCCTATTCTCCATAGCACTTATCACTGTCTAATAAAATATATTTGATTTTTTTTTAAATTTTTTTTTTTAGTTGTAGATGGACACAATGTCTTTATTTTATTGCTCTGTATGTGGTGCTGAGGATCGAACCCAGGGCCTCACGCATGCGAGGCAAGCGCTGTACCGCTGAGCTACAACCCCAGCCCTATATTTGATTTTGTTCATCAGATTATCCTAACTTTTCTATTCCTGTCACCTAGAGGAGTACTTGGCCCATAATAGTAAGTGCTCACTGAATGTTTTATCAGTGAGTTCTTCTGCTTATGTCCTGTCTGTTTTTCTATTGGATTACTGATTTTTTCTTAATTAGGCATTCTTTCTGTGTCAAATGGCCCTTGGTGTCGAGTTGCAAATTTTTTTTTTCCAGCTTATTTGATTCATGGTGTTCTGACAGTACTGGGTAACAAATCCAGGATCTTACAAATGCTACGCAAACAATCTACCACTGAGCTATATCCCCAGCCTTCCATTTTCATTTTGCCACATAGGAGGGTTTTTTAAATTTTTTTTTTTAATATTTTTTTTTTAGTTGTAGATGGACGCAATATCTTTATTTTATTTATTTATTTGTACGTGGTGCTGAGGATCGAACCCAGTGACTCACACATGCAAGGCAAGCGCTCAACCACTGAGCCACAGCCACAGCCCAAATTTTATTTATTACAGAAAATGTTTCATTTAAATTTCAAAAAATTAAAAATTTATTTACTTGAATTCTTCAATCTTTTCTTTCTAAACTTTGATTCATTTTAGAAGGGATCTTTCCACTCTAAGGGTATATGTATTTTTGTTGTTTATGGTTTTGGCTTTAAAAAAAATACCCAAATATGATTTTATATTTGTTAATGCTTACTCTTTTGTGGTGGAAAACTCTGGAGGAAAAAACAATTTGTTTCCTTGTTTTCCTTTGGGGTGGGGATATTGCTCAGTGGTAGAGTACTTGCTTACGATGTGTGAAGTCCTGGGTTCAAGCCCCAGTACTACAAAAACAAAGAACCAAGAATTGTGGAATGTGCCTGTAATTCCAGCTGTGTGGGAGGCTGAGGCAGAAGGATTGTTAAGTCTAAGGCCAGCCCAGGCAACTTAGACTGTCTCAAAAACATAAGAAAAACTGTTTGCATTTTCTGAAGCAAGAACTGACATTCATATGATGCAGTGGATCTGGCAATCCAAGGCTTGGTAGGTCTTGTATTTTTTATTCAGGTACTTTGGTGATCCTCAAAGGTATTTTGAAGTGTTCTTTAAATTTTACACAGTTCTTCAATATTTTGTTGCTGCTGCTACTGTGAATGGGGGAGGGTCTCTTTGTTCCATTAAGTGATTGACTCATGAAAGCTATTTTTATTTATAATTTCCCTACCATTTCCTTACTAAATTATCTTATTGTTTATAGTTTTGGGGTGAGACTGGGATTTCCAGGGTTAAGTCTTATAAAAAATAGTAACAGTTTTTCTTTTTCCTAAGATATGTCATAATCTATGTGAATAATTAGATGTGTGCATGCACATCTAGAGTTATGGGTGAGAGCCTGGTTTTTCACAACTTAGGCCAGTGCATGAAGGAATGGCAAGAGAACAAAGGCAGAAAGAACTAGATAAAGACCACAGAGAGTAACTAGACTATTTTAGAAACAATTATAAAATTGGTTATTTACCAAATGGTGAGAGTGCTTCTGTGGGTTATTTAATAACTGCTATATATTGAAATCACCTTGTGTTTTAGAGAAGCAAAAGATCAGGATTCTGCTTTTGTGGAACCTACAGTGTAGGTTGGAGTGACTCTAGCTAATTATTCCTGGGCTCTAGTGCCATGGTTTGAGGGTGAGATGTCCTGGGAGTTTTCCACAATCTCTCCCTTGTCTACTGCTGCAACCTGCACAGTGTCAACAAAGAATTCTCAAGTAGGGGCAACTGGAGATGGAAAAAAAAGAGACATTATCAAATAAAGCTGGGGCTAGGTTCGGTACTGCACTCTGATGGAAGAACAGTGACACAGAACTAGCTCCGCAAGTTTATTATATAGGGTCTCATCAGGAAATAAAACTATGGAGGCCATGTAAAATGTTTAGAGCTTGTGAGTTGTCAGAGGCTGCTCTGTGCACTAGAAAGTTATAGAGCTAGAAACTTTTTTGTACAGCTCTTCTGCTGCTGCAGTGCTAGGAACATTCTCCTGGACCCAGGAAACCCATTGTCCTGGGATGTCTGATAACTGTTAGCATCAGAGCTGAGAGTCAAGACTCATTACATCCTTGCCTTTGGCAAAGGAGTATCTCCCAGGCTTGGCTTTTGCCAACGCCATGAGATCAGCCGATGACTGGAGGCTCATCTGCTCTCCAGAGTCCACATTAGTAGTGTTAGGCATCACCACTTCCAGACGTACTCCATATTTAGTTGTGAAGATCTGCTGATTACTAACCTTATCCTTCTTCGTATAGTATGCTCTGCACGTATACAATGAAGTGATGAATGTTGGGCAGAAATATGGAATCCGGAATGCTGGGTACTATGCTCTTCGCAGTCTCCGAATTGAGAAGTTCTTCGCCTTCTGGGGTCAGGATTTAAATACCCTTACCACACCCCTGGAATGTGGACGGGAATCCTGGGTGAAATTAGAGAAGGTAAGATATTTATCCAGACTATCCTCTGCCATTCAGCCTCATGGGTGAAGCAGAGCTGATGTGGCTGGAGAAGTGTAAAAGCACGAGGTCCATCAGGATGTATCCTCAGGACAGAAGATTTGCCTATGGGATAAACATCTTTTAAAACAATACACACGCAACAGTCACCTCAGTGCTTTGCTGTCTAAAGGACTGGGCGCTCTGGGGAAAATTTTTTCTGAGTTGATTATGGTGATTAATCAACATGCCCCAAGTATTTATACAAATTAGTCATCTTATAGTCCATTACCTAATTTTTTAAAGTAATGAGTATTTTTTCCTTGGAAAACCATAGTTTGAGAATGTTCTTTCAAAAATTAGTCTTTCACCTCTGAATCCCACCCAATCTCTAGTCCCCTTTGCCAGAAGAAGCAGTTTGTCTCCTTTTAAGAGAGCATCAATGTGGTGCAAGAATGCTAGGGTGTAATTTCTCCTCCCAACTTTAACATAGGTGGTGACATACTGACTTGCGTCGTTTTTACAACAAATACCTAATAGTGCATAGATCTATTGTATTCTTTTTGAACAATTAATTTTATAACAATATTCTGTTATAAAAGCAAAAAAACCCTTATTTTAGAAAATAGGAAAAAATATTAAGTGTATCGATGTAGACACACATGGACTTTGTTTTCTAAAACAATTCTAGCAAGTATTTTTTTTTAAACATTTTTTTAAATGTTTATTTTTTAGTTGTAGGTGACAGAATATCTTTATTTTATTTTTATGTGGTGTTGAGGATCGAACCCAGTGCCTTATGCGTGCTAGGCGAGCACGCTACCACTACGCCATAATCCCAGCCCCTCTAGCAAGTATTTTTTTAAAAATACTTTTTAGTGGTAGATGGACACAATACCTTTATTTTTTTATTTTTTTGCGATGCTGAGGATTGAACCCAGTGCCTCACACATGCCAGGCTAAGCAAAGCAGTCTACCACTGAGCCACAACCCCATCCCCCTCTAAGTATTTTTAAATGTTGATTTTTCTGAAATTTTTTGTTCTGTGTAGTCTTGTGATCAGACCTGCTTATAAAAAAGAAAAATGTGTGCTTTTGTTGTCACAAAATTTTCTCTGATGGTGACTTCAGTATTTACGAATGCAGCTTTTCACTAGTGGTAATCATGCCATTTCCCAAAACCTAACAGGAGTGTGGATGAGGGTGTTATATTCCATTGCAGTAACACCAGGGCATCCCACCCCACGCCCAAATTGCTTCATTTTCCAAGGGTCATAGTGTACACAGATGTCTCAGCTTTCCTTTTCTTTTCCAGGGCATGGATTTCATTGGTCGGGAAGCTCTGCTACAGCAGAAACAAAATGGGGTGTATAAACGCTTCACCATGTTCATACTGGATGACCACGACACAGACCTGGATCTCTGGCCTTGGTGGGGGGAGCCCATTTTCCGGAATGGGCAGTATGTTGGCAAAACCACCAGCAGTGCCTATAGCTATACTTTGGAGCGCCATGTGTGCCTGGGCTTTGTGCACAACTTTTCTGAAGACAGTGGTGAAGAGCAGGTGGTAACTGCTGATTTCATTAACCGGGGAGAATATGAAATTGACATCGCAGGCCACCGGTTCCAGGCCAAGGCTAAGCTCTACCCTTTCACCTCCCTCTTCGCTCACAAACGCAGAAAGGATGATGTGGAACTGAGTGACATACATGGGAAGTAATGGCAGGGCAGTCTCACCTCCTCCCTATCAACTCATCCTAAGGAACATCACCTCAGGAGCTTCTTCCCTCGGACCCTGTCCCTCCTTACTAAACCTTTGCTTCCTATCTCTAACCTCTTTGATATAATTTTAAAATTCACCTACTTTTAAAATTTTGCTTTGCAGCCTCTCATTTCCTTCCATATTTTCCTCCTGTTTGTAGTCTTCCCTCCTACAACTTTGGACTTTTCTTCCCATCCTGCTACCCTGTTCAGATTCCTATGGTAGCAGGAAGTATATCTGACAGGAGGACAGAGGCAGGCTCCACTTGTGGAATTGACAAATTCTGTGTCTCAAAGCAAGGCAAGCTAGTGTACAGGCCTTAGTCCATCTCCCTTGGGCTAAGGTTTCTTGGAGTAACTTGTTTATTTTGGTGAGGCACCTGTGTATCTGACACGAAATAGCTTGTGCCTTTTAGGCAGATCATTCTGTTCCACTGTGCTGTGGGTTGGCTTCCAATACCTCTAACAAGAGGATGATCATCTACCTCGCTGATGAGAGGCATCGCATGGACATTGTCTGGTCTGTAGCACAGACAAGCAGTTAACCTGGCACCATCCTCATCTTCCCTCCAGAATGAATTCTCAGATCTAGGGGCCAGGGTAGCCTACCTATCATTTTCTTTATCCCTTGCTAATCTTGATTTCTGTGATAAGCTTTTTTTTTTTTCTTTCCTAGCAAACAAGTATGCCAGTGTTTGAAAGGGAAAAACCTTGTTTCCTTTTGTGTTGCTTTTCCCAACTGAAAGGGTCTGACCTCAGAAGGTACACCATCCCCAAGGCTTCTACTGTTAGAACAATACTGCCTGCCTTTCAGCTCTTTGAAGGTCAGTCATTTCATTTTTATTTTCTTCAAGTGACTCCTAGCACAGCCTCATCTCTGTCCTGTGCAGTCAGCTCACAAACTCAGCATACACTGCTCTCCCTTTAGAGCAGGGAGGGAAGTTTGGGTAGGTTGTCCCAGGTGAGTAACCAAACCTTGCTATTCATGTTGAGTTCCAGAGAGCTACCAGAACCTAAGCTATGTCTGCCTGGTGTGGAACAAAGCTTCACAGAGATGACCATGTGGATCCATTGAGAGTTCTGGGTACAGTAGATATAGGTTACATGAAGCTGGAGGACTGCCTTCCAACTTTTCCTTCTAGGCTTTTTTCCATCTAGCTGTCCATCTCTGTGGCCTTTGGAATGGAGATGACTAAGCATACCCCAGAAGTGCCCTGCACACTTATAAGCAGTGTCTATTTTCTGAGAGTGGAACTTGGATGCCACAGACTGTATAATACAGCACCAAAATTCCACTTCCCCTGTCATGTGAACAAACTGCTATTAGAAATTTTAATTCAGCTGTAGCCTGTCTTGACATCCTGGAAGCACACATTCTGTTAATTCTATATTAAAGGAGATCCTTTCATTTCTTTAGAATTTCCAGGCATCTGTGGGATCTCTGCTACCCACTCAGACTGGCTCTTTCTAGACATTTCTTGCTATTTCTCCAGCTAAACCATTCCTACTTGATTACTGACTTCAGTGTTCCATCTTTTTTGGGTGGAGGGGATCTTAATTGATTTACTAAAGGAGCATATGATTAGAATTGCTTGGGACTCTCACTATTTTAGAGCAAATTTGTATTTAGCTGAGACATGCTTCTAGGAAGAGGAGCAAGAAGTGTTTCTGTGCTGGAGAACTAAGCAAGGAAACAGCGGCTACTGGACTTGGGAGAGCAGAAAGAGACCCTTAGCAAACTACAGGTAATCAGCAGGGAGCCGGCTGACCTACAAAGATGGAAGTAGATAACATAGAGTTCCAGGTATCCATGTTATTTGGATTGTTTCCATCCTCCAAAGTCCTCTTTGTAAATGAAAATTTATTTGGAATTAAATCCAGAAGAAATTCTTGGTTTATACATAGATGGCATATGGCAATAAATTTGCTCTTTAACTATTACATATATAAAGTGTCATCATGTAAGATGTTCCCAATTTTAAAAAAGTGAACTCTTTGAAATTGGGGAATGCCATTCTATCATTCAAATGGAAATATTATCAGAAGTATATTTGGTGTAGACTTTAAGACTTGGTTTCTAGCTAATTACTGTTACAGTTAATTTGCTGTCCTTCCTAAGTAGGAGGGAAAATCTGATGTAGTATCCCAAAATCATGCAGTGACTATTTCACTAGGGAAGTCTTTACCTCCAGTTTTCCTCTTTTGAGCCAACAGGCAGTGCTAATCTTGCTGGATGGGATGATGGAACAGGACAAGCCCTCAGGACTGTTTTGAAAAACCACCTCCACAAGTATCAGCCATATTCCTATGACCCTGATGAGGTGCTGATCTTCTGAGCCTTGAGTACTCTACATGGAAAATTGCCACTTTAAGTACATCCTGTCTTGGTTCAAACAGAGGCATTGTAAATCTGAGGGTTTTTTTTTTAGTTGGGTCTTAATGTGAGTGTTCTGGAACAGACTGTTCCCTAGCATAACTGCTTTGCCTTTCTGGTGTCATAAGCATATTAGATGTTAAAAGCATTCTAGGCTCTTAAATAGTCAATAGAAACATTAGATCTAAAGGTATGGCTGCAAATCTGGCAGGAAAAAGGACCAACAACCAAAACACTGTTTAGTGTGTCACCACCACCTTTTAGACAGTGGTGCTATATGGATTTGCCTGGAGTGACATCTCACTCAAGGAAGCCAATTAGATTTGAGGAATTGTAGACTTTAGCTTTAGATGGTTGCGTACTTTCTCTTTGAAATGATCTGTCATCACATCTTGTGTTCTCCGTGGTGGCTGGGGGCTCCACATTTTCCATCTTGTCCGCAAATTGTTGAACCCAGGAATAGAAAGTATGTTGGCGCCAAAGAGATCAGGATCCAGTGTTGCAAGGTTTTTTAGTCCTTGCCCTTGAAATGTCTTTAAGTACTTCCTCTGGCTTTTTTTTTTTTTTTTTTTTTTTTTTTTTTTTTTTTTTTTTTAGTTTTTTTAGTTGTGGATGGACACAATACTTTTTATCATGTGGTGCTGAGGATCAAGCCCAGTGCCTCACGCATGCTAGGCAAGAGCTCTACCACTGAGCTACAACCCCAGCCTGTTCTTAGCACTACCCCCGTCACTTAAATTTGCATCGGAAAGATTTCTCCGCCATGATATGAGCACTGAAGCCAGAACAGCTCTATTTCAGAAAGTTTTAAGAGCAAAAAAGGGACAAGAGCTAACTGCTCAGTCTACTTGATATCCTTTAATCTTGCATGACAGTCACATAGCAGTATCTAATAGGCAGGCCAGGCTCCAGCAGGCTCCAGAAAAATGAACAGTTAATATATTTCTAGTGTTCTTCCAGGGGTCTCTGTACCCCCCCAGATGTGGGAGATTTACATCAGGCCATAAACACAAGGATGGATCATTTGGCTCACTGATTAAACCTCAGCTTCACTTCTGCAGCAGGAGCCCAGCCAGTTCAGCTTGGCTCTCGCCAGGTGTGCCAGTCCTTGGTCTCTCTCTTGTATTCACCAAGAGTTTTACCTGCTTGCTTGCTTTCAAGCCTTTTGCTTCCAAGAACGTAAAACATGAAAAATCTTCAGCTCTCACAGTATACTACCATGCTGTGCATGCATTTGAAATGTTAGCCTCTTTCCTCATGGGTGGCACTGGCAATATAGGAATGAATGGTAGGAGCTTTGTGAATTGCTTTGCTTCCTGAGGAGATGGCCCCACAGCCTTGTTTCTGGCTTTATCCTCTGGTGTATGAACACATTTGCTGACATTTGAATGTACCCTCATCATGCTTTAGAGAACCTGAGACAGAAGGGAATCGTCTACAGTCATAGTACCAGGCCTGGGGACTGTCCTGATAGAGCAGTTGCATTGGATTGCTTTCAGAAGTGAGCTTCAAAGATATTTTCATATCAATTACTTCTTGGCCAGGGTAGTTGACAGGGGTCCTTTATAATATCTAAAAGCTCTGGTCACCAATGGCTAATACTGAAGAATGATCCTCTGCCACTTTATTTATTCACTTCTGCATTCCATTCCCAACGTGCCCCTCACAAATACTGAGTACCATTTTATCAACATGACATAGGCACATTTTTCTTATAAAGATGTTCATCTTGCACTTATCAACAGGCACATGAGTTAAGGAGAAGCAGTTGAGTGGATGAAATGGTAGATGAAGTAGTTTGCTTTGTACTAACCATATCTTGTGTACATGCAGGAAGTGGTAAGTGAGCTGTGGGTCTGTCTGACAGCACCTCCTTCCCTCCCCCACTGCTTTTTTTGCCTCCACTTAAAGGTGCTGAGTTGTAAGGCCCCTTATTCATGTCAGTGTGGGGCTTGCTATTATAGCCCCTTATCACTACCAATGCACTGTATTTTCATAACAATTTTTATGTCTTTGCCTTCTCTTTGTCCATTAGACATCAGAATTGTTCCCTTTGTAAGATTCTTGATTTTCCTGAGCACAGTATCTGCATCTCTTGAAGAGTTATGCATTTCTTCACAGGCCATTTTTCTCACATTAGGTGCACCTGTTTTTAATCCTTTGCAAACATCTTCTGCCTCCTTGTTTTCCTGTCCGTCATGGACAGAACTATAAGAGGAGGGGAGGATATTTTTAAGCATCTGTTTCAGAAGATCTATGCCAGGATTTCCTTTGCACACCAAGAACTGGAGCTTGGAGCACCTCTTTCTCTGAGCTCAGTTCTAGTGCCTTACACTCCAGAATGTCAAGTGGCAGATGAAGGTAGGAAGAATGGGAGAAGGAAGGTTCATTTCAGTCTGTGGGTTCCCATCACCCCACAGTCTCATTCCTCAGAAAAAAATGGGCATGAGGTAGACAGTTTCTAGTCCTGCAGTTCACAGTTACTCTGGTCAACTCCTGGGATGTATGACACCACTGTAACTGTAAAGTAATATAACTAATTTGTGTTTTAAGTGTGCAGTTCAGCTCAGTGACCCCTGTTCCTATGCAGAGTTAGCATGTCATCCTGAAGACACTTTAGATGCTTGAGTAAATGGCATCTTTTCTCAAGAGCCCAGGTGACTGGGCACAGGGTAACTGAGCATTTCTGCCCTCCATAAGTGGGGTATTAATATTGTGCACTGTCTTTGTAGACAGCTGGGTTTCAACTGATTTTTCATGGTACTAGGTGTGTAAATGAATAAAAACGTTTTAATTTCTCTTGCCATGTCCTTGTATTTTCCATCATAAGGGACAAGCACTGTACATACAACCGCCAGACAAGAGCCTCTGTTGGTGTGGGAGACAAGGATGTGTTCTTGCTCACACCCAAGAGAAGAACCACCTTATCCAGCCATTTTTTGCATTTCAGGCCACACAAGTTAGAGAACTTACAGTTCTTCTGTTGCTGCTACTGCAACTTGTCCCCTCAACTCCATGAGGCAACATGGATCAAATCTCAATAAAACGATCGTGCTGGTAAATACTGACCCTGGGCCCACAGAGGTCAACAGGTACACCCTGTAAGGGAAGCGGCTGCCTACAGGCTGCTATGCACCAAGGTTATTCCCAAACTTTTCCAGTAACAATTCAAAAGGTGAAAAACACCACTCAGCCGGGCACAGTGGCTCACGCCTGTAATCCCAGCACTTTGGGAGGTTGGGACAGGAGGATCTCAAGTGCACGGGCTTAGGCAATTTACTGAGACCTTGCCTTAGAAAGGACTGGGGATATAGCTCAGTAGTAAAAGTGCCCCAGGGTTAAATTCCCAGTTAACCCCCCCCCCCAAAAAAAAGTTCCTTTATGGTAGGCTCATTAGTTGCTTTGTGTAATGCCTCCCAGCCCTATTTTGTGTTTTATTAAGAGACAGGGTCTCACTGAGTTGCATATTGCCTCTCCATTGCTGAGACTGGCTTTGAACTCAAAATTCTCCTGTCTCAGCCTCCCAAAGTGCTGGGATTACAGGCGTGCGCCACCGTGCCCAGCCATGCTGTACCTATTAAAGCATGATTGGCACCTACTGGCTCTCTTGGAAAAAGTCTCTTACAGACTCTAAGCCTGTGAGCATGTCCCGCTGTTTTTGTTTTGGTCATGGAAACAGCACCCCACAAGCTCAACAAGCTTACAACAGGATGGAAGCAGACCTGGGCATTACTCTCCCTGCAGAAGAGGGTGGCTTCCCATGTTCAGTCCCTCGCTGGGGGATGAAGGTCAGCTCTGCCTCACACCTTTTGACAATGTGGAAAAAACTTTGGTATTAATTGAGAGAACAGCAATGGGAATTCACAGACTATGCTAACAGTACTGCCAACCACCATACATGGAGCTTAGTGGACTATTCTTCATCTTTTAGCCAGGATGTCCCTTCTAAATAAAAAACATCTGGCCACACTTCAGACAGCTGTCATAGCACTGGATGCCCCCAGTCAGAAACTGGTCCCATCTCCACATTTATGATAAAAACTGTTTGATTAAAACTGTCCCCTTCAAGATTCAACACAGCTAGACGCGGTGGTACACGCCTGTAATCCCAGTGGCAGGAGGCTGAGACAGGAGGATTGCGAGTTCAAAGACAACCTCAGCAAAAAGCAAAGAACTAAGCAACTCAGCGAGACCCTGCCTCTAAATAAAATATGAAATAGAGCTGGGGAGGTGGCTCAGTGGTCGAGTGCCCCTGAGTTCAATCCCTGGTATCAAAAACAAAACATAAAACAAAAGCCCAAAGATTTAAAAGAAAAAACTCTCTTGGAATCTTGCCTTATAGACACCAAAGTATAAAACAAAATCACAGATAGCTGGGTGTGGTGACACATTCCTGCAGTCCCATTAACTCTGGAGAATGAGGCAGGAGGATTACTAAATTTGAGACCAGCCTCAGCAATTTAGACCCTATTTCAAATTAAAAAAATAAAAAGGGCTAGGGATGTAGCTCAGTGGTAAAGCACCCCTGGGTTTAAACACCAGTACCATGGGGGGAAAAAAATCACAAATAACCTAATTCCACAATGCAAGGCCTTGGTAGGGCACTCCTTAATCCCATCAGTTACAGACATTACTAACAGTAAGCAAGCCACACATTTCACTTAGAATACAGCAGTCTGCACTTTCGAAAGAGGCATTCAATAGAACTTTTATGTCTTTAATAGGACCCAAATAGTTGGTTTAAGTGGAAAAACTATGTCCTCAAATAACTTTTCAAATTCCAATACAACAAACTCTGAGAGTTCTTCAGTTTGTGCCCAGACTTAATCTAATTAACAAATTATCTATCTCAATCCCATCCCACTGATGTTTGAGTCCAGATTAAGGGCATGCCTACTCATGGGTCTTGTGCCACAGATCAGGCAGCTGCTCACGTTAGGATAAGCATTTGAAGAAAAACTTGTTCTCAAAACAAACGCACACGATTCTGTTGATTTGCTGGTCTGATTACTGGGTTGCATGCTTCCAATGATCTATAACCAGTGCATAGTCTCTCCAGAAGACCGTAGTTTCAACCAATTATAATAAAGGCTAGGGGCCCACATCAACTGAAGTGGGTACCTGCTTGAAAGGGATACCCCAGTTCCTAGATGACATCACACCCAAAATCTTACCATTGGAGATGACATCACCCCAGACAACATTGCCTCAACCAAAGTCCTCAAGGTTAGAGATGATTTCACCCCTTATACTAAACTGCCACTCCACTGATATCCAGGGGTTGCCTGTCCTAAGACAGTACGGACACAGAACATTTTGTGGGGGGTGGTGAGTGCGGGGGGGAGTGGTACCAGGTATTGAACTCGGGCACTCAACCAATGAGCCACATCCCCAGCCCCCTTTTTTTTTTAAACAAGGCAGGCCTATATTTTTTTTTAAAGATTTTTTGTTGTTGATGGGCTTTTTTATTATTTATTTATATGTGGTGCTAAGGATCAAACCCAGTGCCTCACACATGCTAAGCAAGCACTTACCACTGAGCTACAACCCCAGCCCCCTCAACCCCTATTTTGTATTTTATTTAGAGACAGTATCTCACTGAGTTGCTTAGCACCTTGCTTTTGCTGAGGTTGGCTTTGAACTCGCGCTCCTCCTGTCACAGCCTCCCAAGCTGCTGGGATTACAGGCGTGCGCCACTGCACCTGGCGACACAGGACATTTTTGCCTTTCTTTCTGAACTGTCTGTTTAGCTCGTGATCCTGTTATGCTTTTTGGTCTCTGCTCAAATGTAAATCCCAACACTTCATACCCAAAGAGAACTCTAAATTACTAAAATTAATCAAGATTACTACTTTCTCCAGGAGACACCAGCCCCAAATAGACCAACTACCACTCCTGGGAAAGAACCACCCAATATAGACCAACTACTACCCCTGGGAAAGAACCATCCGGGTATTTAAAAAAAAAGAGGATGAACCCTTTCCTCCATCTAGCTGTTCCTTGATCTTTTTTCCTATTCTCTGTTTAGCTTTTCACAATCTCTCACTTTGCATCTTTGAATATGACCACCATAACCACTTTTTTTTTAAATATTTTTTTAGTTGTAGATGGACACAATGTCTTTATTTTATTGCTTTGTATGTGGTGCTGAGTATCGAACCCAGGGTCTCACGCATGCGAGGCAAGTGCTCTACCACTGAGCCACAGCCCCAGCCCCCCATAACCACTCTTGCCCCTTACAGCCAACAAATCACCATTCAAGTTATATCTGCCTCTCATTAAAAGTATAACAGCAGCCGGGCACAGTGGTGCACGCCTATAATCCCAGCACTTTGGGAGGCTGAGACAGGAGAATCGTGAGTTCAAAGCCAGCCTCAGCAATTTAGTGAGACATTATCTCAAAGAAAAAAAGGGGGGCGGGGCTGGGGATGTGGCTCAATGGCTAAGCACTTCCAGGGTTGAATCCGTGGTATAAAAAAAGAAAAGGAGGATGAGCTCTTTCCTCCAGCTAGCTGTTCTCATGAAAGGTGTCAGGAATCCTCAGACCCTGAGATCTGGGGTGTTATCTGATTTAGGCCCCTCAGAATCACAGGTGAAACAGCTATAGAGCATGACCTTGGAGCTGCCCTGGTGTGAGTCTGAATGCCAGTATTACTTCTTCCTTTCTCCAAGTTTAACTTGTACTTATTTTATCCATATGGATGCATAGATGCCTATTCTGTATGATGGATTCTTCTCTTACTCAAGGCAAGCCAGGCATGGTGGCATACACCTGTGATCCTAGTTACTAAGAGGCTGAGGCAGGACTGTAAGCTCAAGGCCAATCTTGGCAACTTAGTGAGACCTTATCTCAAAACAAAAATAAAGAGGGATAGGATGCAGTTCACTGAAAACACACACACACAAACTATACACAGTAAACAAAGAATCACTACTCCTAATGCCCCCAACCCTTACTCCCTGGTTCCCACCTACCCTATGAAGGTAACTAATCTCAGTAGGTAGTTTCTGTTTTATCCTTCTCGTATTTCTTTTTTTGCAAAAAATAATCAAATAATCAAATAATGAATATCTTATTTCTTACACAAAGGTATCACATTACATGTACTCCTTTGAATTTCTTCTCATTTAACAAGGTATCCCAGAAATCCCTCTGAAGCAGCTAGCTCATGGACATTTTCCTCATTCTTTTCTCACTGATTAGTGCTTTGTATGATGCTCTATTTTATTAAATAATCTCCCATATAGGAGCATTTAACTCTGTAGTCCCACATTTGCAATTAAACAATGCTACAATAGTTTTCTACATATACATTTTTGTACAAAACATTTTTTTAATTTTTTTTTAGTTGTAGATAGACACAATATCTTTATTCTATTTGTTTTTATGTGGTGCTGAGGATCGAACCCAGTGCCTTATGTATGCGAGGCAAGCACTGTACCACTGAGCCACAACCCCAGCCCCTGTACAAAACATTTCTATGTGAGAAAAAATGACCTACAATGCTTAATATATTTTGGTTAAGAAAAATACAACTGGGCATGGTGGTGCATGCCTGTAAGCCCAGCAGCTCAGGAGGCTGAGGCAGGAGGATTTTGAGTTCAAAGCCAGCCTTAGCAACTTAGCAAAGCCCTAAGCAATTTAGCAAGACCCTGTCTCTAAATAAAACATAAAAAGGTCTGGGGATGTGGCTCAGTGGTTAAGGGCCTCTGGATTCAATCCTCGGTACCTGAGGGGGAAAAAAAAAAGAAAGAAAATCACCATACACACAAACCACCAGGAGTGGCTACTTGAGAGGCTGAGGAAGGAAGATCCCAAGTTCAAGGATAGCCTGGGCAACTGAGACCCTGTCTCAAAATAAAAAAGAGCTGGGGATGAAGCTCAGTGGTAGAATGCTTGAATAGAATGTGTGAGATCTGGGTTCAATTTCCTGGTCCTGGGGGAGTGGACTCCAGTGCGGTACAAACTAAACTAATATTTGGGTGAGTAGTCCATAGGAAGGAAAGATTTTTACTTTTCATGTTTGTGTACTGTTCACACTATCATGAGTATATAATTTATAATGTTTAAGTATTTTACCATTTTTTTTTTTGGTACCAAGGATTGAACCCTGAAGCGCTTAACCACTGAGCCACATCCCCAGACCTTTTTTATATTTTATTGAGAGACAGGGTCTCATTGAGTTGCTGCATGCCTCAATAAGTTGCTGAGGCTGGCTTTGAACTTGCGATCTCCTGCCTTAGCCTCCCAAGTTGCTGGGAGTACAGGCATGTACCAGCCTGGCCCCACTAAAATTTTAAATTAATTTGTCACTAACAAAAATTTGGCATAAGGGCTGGGGTGGTGGCTCAGTGGTAGAGCACTTGCCTAGCATGTGTGAGGCACTGGGTTTGATTCTCAGCACCACATATCGATAAAGAAAGAAAAATAAAGGTCCAATGGCAACTAAAAAATATTTTTTAAAAAATTTGGCATAATCTCCCTGCATCTAGGTTTCCTTATCTCTAAAAGAATGACACTGAGGGCTGGGATTGTGGCTCAGTGGTAGAGCGCTTGCCTTGCATGCGTGAGGCACTGGGTTCGATCCTCGGCACCACATAAAAATAAATGAATAAAGATATTGTGTCCATCTACAACTAAAAAAAAATTAAAAAAAAAAAAAAGAATGACACTGACTTATAAGATCAGTATTATCTGAGTAATCACAAGATCCAGGGGACCAATTTCTTTTTCCTAGTCACATCTGTTTATATCTGCTTCACAGGTTTCTACTGTACCCTCTAGACCACCCTTCCAAGTTAAACAGCTACCCTTCTACTTTCTTACCAACCTCTGTCTCAAGGGAACTAGAACGCTCATGAGGGAACTGGCACTGCCACACAGCAAGCCTTCTCCACTGAGCTGCCTATCATCCTCCTGTACACTAAGGTTTACCCACAAACAGAACTATACACAGTTCTGAGCCCAAATATGCTCCTCTGTCACCTTCCTTTTTTCCTCTCTCTAAACAGCCTGTCTTGGCTCCTTCCTAAAACCCCTCCTGTAAACCTACCTGCACCTGCAACTCTCTGCTGGTTCACAGTGCATCTCTCCACTAGAGCGGAGTCCACCCTCTCCTTTCTTGTCTGCACCCCAGCCCCATCAATGTCCTCTCTTTCATGCACCTGCAATGTTTCTGTGCCACTTGGCTGCTTCTCAGCATTTTAATATGCCCAAGTCTCCCCCAGGTGACTTAAGACATGAAACAAATGCTCCACAACTTTCTTCAATTAGAACTTTTTAATTTAAAAAATTTAAATCACAAATGATGACTTTTAGACCCTCTAGGGCTCAGGAAATAATGCTGAGAGTTAATAAGTGGGACAGCATCAAATTAAAGAGCTTCTGCACAGCAAAAGAAATAATCAGGAGTGTGAAGAGAGAGCCCACAGAATGGGAGGAAATCTTTGCTAGCTACTCATCTGACAAGAAGTTTAAGATCTAGAATATATAAAGAGTTCAAAAAACTTTACAACAAAAAATCAAATAACCCAGGCTGGGGCTATAGCTCAGTGGTAGAGAGCTTGCCTAGTACGCATGAGGCACTGGGTTCAATCCTCAGCGCCACATATAAATAATAAATGAATAAAATAAAGATCCATCAACAACTAAAAAAAATTTTTTTAAAATCAAATAACCCAATTAGTAAATGGGCAAATGAACTAAACGATACTTCTGAAAAAAAGAAATACAAATGGTCAACAAATATGTGAAAAAACGTTCAATATCATTAGCAATTGAAGTCAGGTGCAGTGGCATACACCTGTAATCCCAGCAGCTTGGGAGGCTGAGGCAGGAGGATCTCGGAATTCAAAGCCAGCCTCAGCAACTTAGTGAGGCCCTAAGAAACTCAGTGAGATCCAGTCTCAAAAAACAAAAGCGAATGGGAATATAGCTCAGTGGTTAAATGTCCCTAGGTTAAATCTTCAATACCAAAAAAAAAAAAAAAAAGCTGCACTGAGATTTCATCTCATCAGTCAGAATGGCAATCATCAACAACACAAACAACTGGGCTGGGTGGGATATAGCTCAGTTGGTAGACTGCTTGTCTTACGTGCATAAGGCCTTGGGTTCAATCCCCAGCACCACAAAAAAAAAAAAAAAAGAAGACGAAGAATACAAACAATAAAGCCAGGCATGGTGGCTCACGCCTATAATCCCAGGAGGCTGAAGCAGGAGGACTGCAAGTTCAAAGCCAGTTTCAGCAAAAGCAAGGTGTTAAGCAACTTAGTGAGACCCTGCCTCTAAATAAAATACAAAAGAGGGCTGGGGATGTAGCCCAGTGGTTGAGTGCCCCCGAGTTCAATCCCTAGTACCCGCCCCCCAAAAAAGAATACAAACAATAACGGGGCTAGCTGGGCGCATGGGGCTAGCTGGGCGCAGTGACGCAAGCCTGTAATCTGAGCACTTAGGGAGGCTGAGACAGGAGAATTGCAAGTTCAAAGCCAGCTTCAGCAACGGCAAGGCGCTAAGCAACTCATTGAGACCCTTTCTCTACATAAAACACAAAATAGGGCTGGGGATGTGGCTCAGTGGTCGAGTGTCCCTGAGTTCAATCTCCAGTACCAAAAAAAATAAAAATAAAACAAAAAACCAATAACAGGGCTGGGGTTGTAGCTCAGTAGTAGAGCACCTGCCTACCATGTGAGCAGCACTGAGTTCAATCCATAGCACCACATTAAAAAAAAAATTAAATAAAGGTATTGTGTCCATCTACAACTACAAATACACTTTTTAAAAAAGAATACAAATAATAATAAACACTGGAGAAGATGTGGAGAAAAGGAACACTTTTACCCAGTTGGTGGGACTGTAAATTAGTACAACTGCTATGGAAATCAGTATGGAGGCTCCTCAAAAGACTAGGCATAGAACCACCATATGACCCAACTGTACAGCCTCTTGGTATTTACCCTGAAGAATTAAAGGCATCTTAGTATAGTGATATATGCATACCCATGTTCATAGCAGCACAATTTACAATAGCCAAACTATGGAATCAGCCTAGGTGTCCATTAATGGATGAATGGATAAAGAAAATGTGATACACATACACACACACAATAGAGTTTTATTCAGCCATAAAGAAAAATAAATTATGGCATTTGCAAGAAAATGGGTGGAACTAGAGACCATAATGTTAAGCAAAATAAGTCAAACTCATAAGTCAAGGGTCTTATGTTCTCTCTCATATGCAGAAGCTCAGAGAGGAAAAAGGAAAACAAAGGTGGGGGTGGACCTCCTAAAAATTAAAGGGAAGTCCTGGTACAAAAAAAAAGATTTCCTACCACACAAAGATCACCAGTACCAGTAGTGACAGTAGTTTCCTAGAATTTAATTTCTGCAGCAATGGGCTGCCCTGATGGCTACTTGACTACCACCAACCTGGTCTCAATTCCTTATTTTCTTACACATTAATGATTACCTTAGTGACTGGACAATAGGTTTTTTAAGCAACTTGCCCTTACATAGGTTGACCCTTTTCACAGGTCAATAAATAAATAGAAAGGGTTGCTTGTAATTTCAATTCTTCACTTTTCCCCACTGTCATGCCCTGAACCCAATGCAGTTGGGTTTGGGCCCTACCATGCCAACCCTCACCAGCACTCAAGTTGCTGGTTTACAAGGGCACTTTCATGACACCAGTGATAGTGCTTGAACTGTCTGTAGCCATTCAGACAGCTGATCACTCCTTTCTCCTCACATATAGGGTCGTGCTTTCATCTCCACACCTCCTTTCCTGAACACCTGTCTTTGCTGGCTCCTGCCCTCTGCCCCTAGCCCTCAGGGATCTCTTGCGGCCCACTTTTCTCCTACCACACACTCTCACAGTGTGATTTCAGTCTCACCATGTCTGATGGCCTAACCCATCATGTCCAGAGCTTCACATCTGCTTATCTAGTGCTGCATTACTTGATCCCAGAGATCAAATCCCTCAACCTCCAACCTGTTCACCACTGTGTCTCCACATGCTATAATCTGGGGTATTACCCTGGATTCCTTCCTTTCTCACCTCCCCTACCCACTCACCAACACCTAACAATCCACATCCCATGTCTCTCAGATGCTTTTCTCCATCTCCAATACCAGTACCTGAATAACCACACCCTACACAAACTCCTGCAGAAGCTTCCAGACAGTGCTTCCAGCCTCTGCTCTGCACACCTTTCTCCTACACTGAACTTGACACAGGAATCTGAGCAAGTCTTCTACAATAGAAATCTTACTTCATAGAGCCAGGCGCGGTGACGCAAGCCTGTAATCCCAGCACTTAGGGAGGCTGAGACAGGAGAATCTCAAGTTCAAAGCCAGCCTCAAAAATGGCAAGGCGCTAAGCAACTCAGTGAGACCTTGTCTCTATATAAAACACAAAATAGGGCTGGGATGTGGCTCAGTGGTCGAGTGCCCCTGAGTTCAATCCCCGGTACCAAAAAAAAAAAA
>PVHX01025047.1:0-11645 GCA_004024805.1 Geosciurus inauris | reverse complement strand
CTCATTTATGGGTAGTGATTTTATATCCTGCTGCTTTGCTGAACTCATTTATTAGTTCTAGAATTTTTCTGGTAGAATTTTTGATCTTCTAAATATAGAATCATGTTGTAGACAAATAGTGATAATTTGAGTTCTTCTTTTCCTATTCATATCCCTTTAATTACTTTCATTTGTCTGATTGCTCTGGTTATAGTTTCAAAGACTGTCTTGAATAGAAGTGGTGAAAGAGGGCATCCCTGTCTTGTTCCAGTTTTTAGAGGGAATGCTTTCAATTTTTCTTCCATTTAGAATAATGTTGGCCCTGAGCTTAGCATAGATAGCTTTTAAAATGTTGAGATATGTTCTTACTATTCCTAGTTTTTCTAGTGTTTTGAACATGAAGAGGTGCTGTATTTTTTCAAATGCTTTTTCTGCATTCTTTGAGATAATCATGATTCTCATCTTTAAGTCTTTGATGTGATGCATTATGTTTATTGATTTCTGTATGTTGAACAAATCTTGCATCCCTGGAATGAATCTCACTTGATTGTAGTGCACTATCTTTTTAATATTTTTTCAAATGCAATTTTTTTTTTTTTTTTTGGTACTGGGGATTGAACTCAGAGGCACTCAACCACTGAGCCACATCCCCAGCCCTATTTTGTGTTTTATGTAGAGGCAGGGTCTCATTGAGTTGCTTAGCGCCTCGCCTTTGCTGAGGCTGCCTTTGAACTCGGGATTCTCCTGTCTCAGCCTCCCTAAGTGCTGGGATTACAGGCTTGCACCACTGCGCCCGGCTTTGAATGCAATTTGCCAGAGTTTTATTAAGAATTTTGACATGTATGTTCATCAGGGATATTAGTCTCACGTTTTCTTTCCTTTATGTATCTTTGTCTGGTTTTGGAATCAGGGTAATACTAGCCTCATAGAATCAGTTTGGAAGGGTTACTTCCTTTTCTATTTCATGGAATAATTTGAGGAGTATTGATGTTAATTCTTCTTTGAAGGTCTTGTAGAACTCAGATGAGAATCTGTCTGGTCCTGGGCTTCTCTTAATTGGTAGGCTTTCTATGGTGTCTTCTATTTTATTGCTTGAAATTGATCTGTTTAAATTGTGTATATCCTCTTCATTCAGTTTGGGTAGGTCATATGTCTCTAGAAATTTGTCAGTGTCTTCAAGATTTTCTATTTTACTGGAGTATAAATTTTCAAAATAGTTTCTAATTATCTTCTTTATCTCAGTAGTGTCCAGTCATGATATTTCCTTTTTCACCATAAATTTTAGTAATTTGAGTTTTCTCTCTCTTTGTTAGTGTAGCTAAGGGTTTATCAATGTTATTTACTTTTTCAAAGAACCAACTTCTCATTTTATCAATTTTTTGTTTCAATTTCATTGATTTCAGCTCTAATTTTAATTATTTCCTGTCTTTTACTGCTTTTGATCTTGATTTGTTCTTCTTTTTCTATGGCTTTGAGCGATAATGTTAGGTCATTTGTTGACTTTTTATTCTTTCAATGTAAGAGCTCAATGCCGTGAACTTTTCTCTTAGCACTGCCTTCATGGTGTCCCAGAGATTTTGATATATTGTATCAGTGTTCTCATTTACCTCTAAGTATTTTTTTTATTTCCTCCCTGATTTCTTCTGCTATCCATTCATCATTTGATAGTATGCTATTTAGTCTCCAGGTATTGGAGTAGTTTTTTATTTTATTTTATCATTGATTTCTAGTTTCATTCCATTATGATCTGACAGAATGCAAGGTAGTTTTTCTATTTTTTGTATTTGCTGAGAGTTGCTTTGTGGCATAACATATGGTCTATTTTAGAGAAGGATCCATGTGGTGCTGGGAAGAAAGTGTATTCACTTGATGATGAATGAAATACTATTATACATGTCTGTTAAGTTTAAATTATTGATTGTATTATTTAGTTCTATAGTTTATTTGTTTAGTTTTTGGAAGATCTATCCAGTGATGAGAGACCTGTGTTAAAGTTACCTAGTATTAATGTGATGTGGTCTATTTGGTTCTTGAAATTGAGAAGGGTTTGTTTGATAAATGTAGATGCTTCATTGTTTGCATATATATGATAAACAAAAGTTAAAAGAGACATATATATTTATAATTGTTATGTCTTATTGATGTATGATTTCTTTAGACAGTATGAAATGACCTTCTTTGTCCCTTCTGACTAGCTTTGTCTGATATGAAGATGGAAACCCCTGCTTGTTTATGCAGTCCATGTGAGTGATATGTTTTTCCCCAACCTTGTACCTTCAGTCTGTAGAAGTCTTTTCCTAGGAGGTGAGTCTCTTGAAGGCAGCATATTGTTGGGTCTTTTTAAAAATCCAATCTGCCAGTCAATGTCTTTTTTTTTTTTTTTTTTTGGTACCAGGGATTGAACTCAGGGGCACTCAACCACTGAGCCACATCCCCAGCCCTATTTTGTGTTTTATGTAGAGACAGGGTCTCACTGAGTTGCTTAGTGCCTCCCTGTTGCTGAGGCTGGCTTTGAACTCGCAATTCTCCTGTCTCAGCCTCCCAGAGTGCTGGGATTACAAGCATGAGCCACCGCGCCCAGCTCAGTCAATGTCTTTTCATTGATGAGTTTAGGCCATTCACATTCAGGGTTATTATTGAGATATGATTTATATTCCAGGTCATTTTGGTTTGTTTTGGTTTGGTTTTTAACTTGACTTAGTTTCTCCTTTGATTGACCTTTCCTTTAGTGTAGTTCCTCCCTTTGCTTGTTTTCATTTTTTAAAAATTTCCTTCTTTTTATTTTTTCTTTAATTTCCTTTCCTTTTTTTAAATTTTATTTCCTGAAAATATTTTGCTGAGAATGTTCTGTAGTACAAGTTTTCTGGTTGCAAATTCTTTTACTTTTTTTTTTTTTTTTTTGGTATTGGGGATTGAATTCAGGGGCACTTGACCACTGAGCCACATCCCCAGCCCTATTTTGTGTTTTTTGTTTTTTGTTTTTGGTACTGGGGATTGAACTCAGGGGCACTCGACCACTGAGCCACATCCCCAGCCCTATTTTGTGTTTTTATGTAGAGACAGGGTCTCACTGAGTTGCTTACCACCTCGGTGTTGCTGAGGCTGGCTTTGAACTCGTGATTCTCCTATCTCAGCCTCCCTACGTACTGGGATTACAGGGTTGCGCCACCACGCCCAGCTCTATTTTGTGTTTTATGTAGAGACAGGGTCTCACTGAATTACTTAGTACCTCGCCATTGCTGGGGCTGGCTTTGAACTCTTGATTCTCTTGTCTCACCCTCCCAAAATGCTGTGATTACAGGTGTGCACCACCATGCCTGTCTCTTTTAACTTTTGTTTATCATGGAAGGTTTTTATTTCATCTTCAAATCTGAAGCTTAATTTTGCTGGATATAAAATTCTTGGTTGGCATGCATTTTCTTTTAGAGCTTGATATATATTATTACAGGATTTCCTGTCATTAAGGGTCTGGGTTGAAAAATCAGCTGAAATCTGATTTGGTTTCCCCCATATGTAATATGATTTTTTTCTCTTGCAGCCTTTAAAATTTTATTTATTCTGTATGTTAGGCATGCTCATTATAATGTGGTTATATTCAGTGTGTTTCTGCTGTAATTTTGTACATTTGGGATCCTAAAAGCCTCTAGTAGTTGATTTTCCATTTCGTTAGATTTAGGAAATTTTCTGATGTCATTGAAAAGAACACGCATTTCTTTGGTTTGCATATCCATGCCTTTGTCTCTTCTGATAAATCTTAGATCTGGTCATGTTATCCTATGTTTCTTGGAAGTTCTGTTCATGGTTTCTTACTATCTTCTCTGTGTAGCCGACTTTATTTTCTAGAATATATATATTGTCTTAGTTGCCTGAAGTTCTGCCTTCTAAGTAGTCTAGTCTGTTGGTGACATTTTCCATTGAATTTTTAGTTTGGCTTATTGTTTCTTTCATTTTAAGAATTTCTGCTTGATTCCTTTTTATAATCTCTGCCTCTTTATTGAAATGATCTTTCACTTCCTGTATTTGCTCTCTGATACCATTCTTTATTTCAAAGATCAGCCTATCTATGTACCTTCTAAACTCCTTCTCTGACCTTTCTTCTACTGTGTTGTACATGGATTCTATTGTTAGAACATCTTGGTTTGTTTGGGGTGCTTTGTTCTCTTGTTTTTTCATATTGTTTGTGTGTCTTCCCATCTAGCAGTATCGATCTGAGGCAGTACAATTCCTACCCTGTAGTCTTATAGTGTCCATGAAGGCTTCCAGTACCTCACCTTTAAGGGGGAGACCAATATTAATAGCACTCAATGCAAAAAATATACAACCTTAAACCAAATAGCTCCTATTAAGGCATCTACAGTTTTGTTGCAATAAACAGAAATGATGTGTTCAATTATTGTCTACAATATAAACAGTAAGTTTGCTAAAAGGGTTTACCATTTCAAATGATGGACAATGAGGGAACAGAAGTAGTATAAAATGTGATGTTTATGAGGGAGAAGGAGAGAAGAGAGAGGGAAAAAATTATAGTAAGATTAAAGGAAGAATTAATAGAGGTTGGCTGTTAGCATGACAGAAGTTAGAAAGAGAATCCAGGGGGACAAATAGGTAAGAGAAAAAAAATATACAGATTTTAAAAAAGTAAAAATATAAGAATACACAAAAAACTATTATATACTATTTAGACAACCCATTCCTTAATAAATTGATGCATGAAAAATATTTGTATCCAAAGATGGTAGAGATATGAGAGAGAGGGGAAAAGGGGGTGGGAGGAAAGTCTCAATGGAAAATTGAATGATTGCTTCTGTTGGCTTTCAAAAATCTTCTCAGCTACTTTTCTCTGCAGATAGGTCCGGTTATCTGAAGTTTGACGGTAACTCCAGTCTGGTGGGTACTGGAAGGGTTGGGTGGGCGAGCCAATAACAAGATGCTCTCACACCCTCTTCCAGTCTTCCCACCTGTTGTAACTGGCCCCTACTGTCCTGGTGCACTTCAGGACAAACTGAGCTGGAAAGTCTGGTTTTCTCCAGTTTCTCCAACCTGTGCTCCCCTAGGTGAACTGCCCCTAGTCTCTGGCGTTCCACAGGCTTGCCAGACCCAGACTGGCCTATGCAGACTCAGCTGCAATCTGATGGACTTGGGCTTCAGCTTCCCCAGGCTCTGCCTTGCTGTAGTCCCAAGATCTCAATGAGGTTTCTACTTGCAGAGAGACCACCATGGATGTGCTCACACAAAAGAGTGACCCTGAAAAAAGGCAGCCAGATGTCAGCCACTAGCACACCCAGCAAAAAGACCTCAGGTGCAACCAGACCTGCAGGTACCCCGACAATATTTCTCCAGGCCCTGGCTGGTGTCCCAAGATGGCAGCAGCTGCATGTAACCAAACCTACAGGTACTGTGACAATGGATTTCCAGGCAGCAGCAGGCAGTGGAAAGCTGGTGATCTGCTGGCAGTCTGCGTGCGGTCTGAGGGTGCTCTAGAGGATGATGGTGGGTGATCGACAGGTGGAGGTTGGGTAGCTTGTGATGGGTAGGTCAAAGGCAGGCTATGGGCAGGCAAGAGGCAGGCAAGTGGGTAAATGTTCGACGATAGGCGACAGTCAGCAAGCGATCTGCCCTCCAAAGGTGGACAATCGCTGCAGACAAATGGGGGGTAAAAAGCAGGGGATCAGTGAGCAGCAACATCTGCTTGCAGAGAAACAGTATTTCCTCTCCTTGAACCCCCAGTCACTGAGTGACAGGGAATACAGCCTCCCTCTAGTTTGCCATCTTGGATCGTGTGCATAGGGTCATAGCAGGTAATTTGCTGTTATGTTGGGAAACACCATGTTTTCACAGTGGTTCTGCAGACTGTATTTCAAGGGTCCTGGCTCTTATCACAAAAAAATATTTCTGACAAAGATGGACAAAGAAAGTCTCCAAAGAAATGGATCTTTCCTGGGAACTTCTAATTGTTTTGTTTTGGTCACAAAATAATGCAAATGTTCATCAGCTGGAGAATGGATAAACAAAAGGTGGTATATTCGTGCCATGAAATAGTAGTTCGCAACAAAGAACTACTGCTGACGAGTAAAAACATGTATGGATCTCAAAAACATTATGCTGAGTGAAAGGAGCCGGACACAAAAGACTACATGGTGTACGGTTGTGTTGATACGACATTTCTAGAAAAGATGAACCTATGGAGATGGAAAGCAGATCAGTGTTTGCCTGCGACTGTGGGTGGAGTGAGGATGAACTCACGTGGCCACCATGATTCTACTTGGAGTAATGGAACTGTTCTACAACTGGACTGGAGATAGTTATACAACTGTAAAAACTAACACTCAGTAAGCTGGGGAATTGTCTGATATGTAAATTATATGTCAGTGAAGCTGATATCTGGCCAGGGTTGGGCCCGATAAGGCCAGACAAAAGAAATTACTAGTAAATTCTCTCTTCGACTTAGGAAACAGATGGAAAAGAGTAGATGGGGCTCCACAGCTCTCTGTGGATCTAGGTTTTAGGTGTGCATCTTTCTTGAAATTTTTTTCCCTTTCATTTAACTGCTCTGTCTTCTTGTCCTTGGAGGGGAGGAAATGGCACAGAATCCTCCTTCTGCTAAAGACAGTAGAACCAGGAGAGTGAAAGGAGAGGAACACATTTGGCTTCCCTGAGCTGCCTCCCCCGCATGTAACCTCTTAGTTCACCCAGCCCAGCAGCCTCTTCATCTCCCCTTTTAGCTGTGACTTTAGTCATCCTAGCGCAGAGCACAAAGACCCAAATTATCAGTGTGAGCAAGTTCAACCTACACATTTCAGCTCCAGCCCCATAAAGACTCGTGCTTCCCTGAGAAACAGCCCTGAAGGGGCAGCTCTGAGCATAACTCCAGGCCCCAGGTAGGAGACTGGCCAGCCTGAGGTTGGGGCTGTGAATGGCCAGGTGGAAGGTCAAGGACCCAGGTCCGTGAAATCCAAACCACCCAGAAAGAACCAGACCTACCATCATGGAGGGGTGAAGAGTGAAAAAGGATTCATTGAATAACAAACTTGCTCATGATAACAGACCACATCTGTGTACACTTTTTCAAACCTTGCAGAACTTGTTGGCAGTATCTTACTTAATCCGCAGAAGCTCAAGGCAAGATTGTCATTGATACCCCCAGGAAACAGGGAGAGAGGCAGGATTATCATCAGTGACAGAGCTGGGGACTCAAACCATTTCTTTTGACTTTAATTAATTATATATACTATACAGTCTGTCCTTGATATCTACAGGGGATTTGTTTCAAGACCCTTGCCAGCACCAAAATCCCCAGATGTTCAAAAGCCTTATATAAAATGGTGTATTATTTGTGGAGAACCTAAATACATCCTCCCCCACACTTTAAAACATCTCTAGATTACTTATAATGCCTAATATAATGTAAATGCTATGTAAATAGTTTTATACTATTTTGTTTAGGGAATAATGACAAGAAGAAAGTTCTGTACATATTCAGTGTAGACACAAATATTTTTGTTCAAATATTTTTGATCTGTATTGGTTAAATCCAAGGATGCAGAACCAGAAGATACGAAGGACTGAATGTATTCTGTGTGTGTGTGCACATGCATAAGTGCACACATGAAAACATGTATGTATTTATATAGAAAAAGAGAGAAAACATAAAATGTGTGGTATATGGTGTATGTATGTAAATATATGGTATATATACACTATTACACTATATCTGTACACATATACACGTAAATGTGTGATTGTGTATACATATATATAGGTCTGTGTTTGTGTGTGTACATTCAGTACCTATCATATATTAGGTCCTCTTTCTTTTTTTTTTGGTACTAAGGATTGAACTCAGGGGCACTCGACCACTGAGCCACATACCCAGCCTTATTTTGTGTTTTATTTAGAGACAGAGTCTCACTGAGTTGCTTAGCACCTCGCTATTGCTGAGGCTGGCTTTGAACTCGCAATTCTCCTGTCTCAGCCTCTCAAAGTGCTGGGAGTACAGGCCTGCGCCACTGCACCCGGCTAGGTCCTCTTTCAAGACCCTTACATTGTGTCCTCACCACAACCCCATGAATTTGGTACTTTTTTTTTTTTTAATATTTTTTAGTTATAGATGGACACAATATCTTTATTTATTTATTTTTATGTGGTGCTGAGGATCAAACCCAGTGCCTCACGCGTGCGAGGCAAGCGCTCTACCACCAAGCTACAATCCCAGCCTGAATTTGGTACTTTTTAACAGATGAGGAGACTGAGGCAGAGAGTGATTCCTTGTCTAAGGTCAAATGGCAGAGCTGGGATCTGATCCCATGTTGTCTGGTGTGCTCTCGTGACACTATGCCACTGGCCTCTGGGGCCACCGCATGGCAAGCTGCGGCTTTGGTTCCAGGGCATGGACTGCACTAAAGTCCTGGCCGTAGCAGTCCAAGCCTGTTGTGCCCTGCTGGTTTCGCCTGCTAGGACTGCATCTCCTGCCCCCCTTCAGCTCCCTCCAGTCTGGCTTCTGTCTCTGATGCTGCCAGGCTCACAGTACCATCCTGGGGAACTAGAAAAGCAGATGGGTTTCATGGGCCTGTGGATTTTTGTGGTGATATAAGTGTTGATTTATTATCTTCTCTACATGTTGAAAATGGTCTTCTAAAAAATTATGGATATATTTACATGGAATTCTTCCAACTAAAGAATGTACTGTAATACAAAGAAATTTGATGCCAATATTGTCTCACTTCAAAGTGACATTGAATCAGGTCTAAGTAAATATTTATGATTTCTCTTGAAATGTGACAGACTCATGACATGGTAATTAATTTTACTGTAGGCTGAATTCAGAATGGCTTTGGTAATATATCAGTAGGTGTGTAAAATGTTTATAAGGTTTTCAAAAATAAGCCCAAGGCTTAAATGAAACCTTAATCAGACAACCGAGGAGGAATAAAATTGCAATTCTAATTTTGCTGATAGAATTTCTATGGGAAGCAAGGAGATTTAGCAATTGCTATTCATTGCAGAGAATCAGCACACATCATATATTTTAATGTACTGTTAAACTATTTGGAAACTTCAAATACACTTACTTTTCAAGAAATGCATGCTTTGAGCAATGGATAAAAAAGAAAGGCTAAATTTAGAAATTTGGTTTGAGTTTAGGGCAAAAGCTGAGAGGAACAGAATATGTCACAACTCTCTGCCAAGAGGCTAGAGGGGTGGTGCCTGATTTGAGGTTTCCATATTTGGGTGCTTCTTTCTTTCATCAAAAGCAGAGCTTAGGGGCTGGGCTTATGGCGCAGTGGTAGCGTGCTCGCCTAGCATGTGTGAGGCACTGGGTTCCATCCTCAGCACCACATAAAAATAAAATATTCTATCCACCTACAACTAAAAAATAAATATTAAAAAAAAAAAGCAGATCTTACATTGTCTACTTGAAAAAAAAATCCAGAATCTGGCTAGTTTTATCCACCTCCCTCATTACACATGGCACATTCCCATCATGTCTCACAGAGGTTGTCGTATCATGACCTACCTGGGTGCCCTGCTTCCAATCATTCTCCCTTCCCTACAGGGTCCGGCGCTATTCCTCTGAGAGCTCATGTCACTTCTCTATCTCCACTGGCTTCCCATCCCACTCAGATCACACGCCATCTCTACACAGATTCTACAGGCCTTCTCAGATCTGGCTCTGATGTCATTTCCACTATGATGTCCCCAACTCCCTTCTTTGCTGTTTCTGTCTGGTAACTCTTCCTTTAGCATCTGTCGAGCTCTGTCCTCCTTTTCCTTCAGATTTTAAGTCTATATCACCTTCTCAGCTGACCACCCCATCAACACAATAGTACCTGCTTCACTCCCAAGTTCCCGTTTGCCTTGTCCACTGTCCCGTTTCCTTTAGGACTTATTACCATCGAACACTGTCAATCTTATTTGTTTTATTTAGCATATAAACTCCACGAGGAATTTTTGTCTGTTGTCTTTACTACTACATCCTCAGCACCTACAATAGCGCCAGGTACATAGCAGGCACAAGAGAAAATGCTGATTTATTCGATGGATGGATGGGCATGTGGCTGAGAGGGACTTTGAGGATTTTCATCAATTGGTGTATGAGAAATGGGATTTCTGAGAGAGGATTAAAACATTTAGAGAAGACCCTGCAATACACTGCTGAAGGGATATGGAGACTGCTGGAATCCCAGTGTATTCCAGTGTATGAGCTGCTGAATAATGAGCCAGTGGTCAGATTGTATCTAGAAGAATAACAGCGTAAGTCATCAGCACCGAATGAAGTACACAAAACTCTGTCAAGTTTTTTCTAGAGTTGAGGTGCAATTCTAGAAAAAGGGAAAAGGGAAGGAAACTGTACATCTTACATCTTACCTGGGTAACATACAATAATGAACAATAACTCCCCAACTACAGAGTCAAGCCCTTGGTACAAAGCCTGTCTCAACCCACAGAGTGAAAAGGGTCAGGGGCAGACTCAAAGCTCTTGATGTTTCTCAGAAAATTCATTTCTATGATGTAAACTGGGATTTGAAGCCATAAGTTTACACACTTTTTGCAGTTTATGATACTTTATAAATTGCTCACTGAACAATTATCTTATGCAATGATAATGTGTATTTATTGAACTATTACCCTAAGTGCTTTAATACAGTGGCTCCTTTGGATTCCCAAGAGTATATTCATTCAACAACATTTATTGAGCATCTACTATTTCCTGGGCATTATGCTTGGAGCAGAGACTACAAAACTGTGTTGGTTTTGCCTCAAGGAACCTATAATCTAGTGAAGGAGACAAACAACTGTGGTAGCCCAAGGAACCCAATGTGTTATTCATGATGTAAGGTCATGGAGTAGGAGCAGGGCTGCTACTTGTAGCTTTTCAAAAAACAAAAATCCCATTTTTCTCTTCCTCAAACCTTTAGGTCTGCTAATTTCCTTGTTTGCCTGATGGATGGACTTTTCTACCAAAATCATTTGGTCTATAACTACTCTTCTTATATACAATGACCAGAAATTAGGTTAGAGGCTGGTGTTATTTCTTCCTTCCTTCTTTGTAGAGCTCTTCTTAAGCCACTCTTCCCTTTAGTGAAGATCCATTTAGTTCAAACTAAATAATACAGCCTGTACTTCCTCTCAAGTAGCACAGATAAGCTACAATACTCTGAAAGCAGATGAGATGGCATGCGTGCTTGTCCACACACGTATGTGTTCTCTGTGTGTGTGTGTTCTCTGTGTGTGTGTGTGTGTGTGTATAGTAGTTTTGGGCTGGCTACACGGAGAGTGGTAGAAAGTTTTATCCTTTTTGTTGCCTTCTAGAGTCTTTCCAAAGAAGGCTTATTCCATGATGGGAAGTTTGAAGCCTCTTTGTAGGTAACTTGAGCCAATAAGGAAATCAAAAACCCCCAAATCTACCCTCAGATTTGGACCCCAAGAGCTCCTGAGTCTATAAAAACAGCTTGTGCTATACCAGAGAAGGGAGCGTGCAGCCCAGGAAATGCCCGACTGGGGAAATGGGAAGGGAATACCAAATGTCTGCTAATATTTGATTTAAAAATAAAGAATTGTGGCTTACTTAAATTTAGCATACAGATTGACCTATGGATGCTTCTTTGGTTTGTATGTCTGTGGTTATACATCAACCCCTCAAGAGGTTTCTTGAGGGACACTGAGGA
>PVHX01025046.1:0-23037 GCA_004024805.1 Geosciurus inauris | reverse complement strand
CATATCTTTAAACAAATTGGAGTCTCATCTATTCTGAAGCCATTGTAGTAAGCTGGGAGACAGATCTCAGGTAAGAGAGGGCTCCTTGTAAAATCTTAGCAGAATATTAAATAGATTAGGTCCTCATTTATTTAAAAGATCACTCTGATGTAAAAATAATTTAAAATCTTATTGATGATAGGTTCAGTTATAAAACATTAAGTGATATGTTTTATAAACATGTTTTATAAACATTAAATGATATGTTTTATGAATGGAAATCATACAAGTTTAGTTTGGAGAACATCATCTTGATAAAACATTTTTAAAGCTTCTATTTTAAAGACTTGTATACCTGGAAGATATGAACACATTTAATATAGGATCAGAATTACATTGATGTTATTACATTGTTTAGTTTTGAAAGAAAAATTTAGATGTTAACTTTTAAATGTCATAAACATAAATCTTAGAAATTTACCTTTTATTTAGATCAACATCCCAAAATAATCCTTGTAAATTTTGAAGTTAGGCAAATTACTCCATTTCCATGATAAGAAATACCTTATGTTATTTATACTACTTTAAATGAAACAGTAAAAGCCTTTAGAGATTTATAAACCTTTGTGTTGAAAGAAAGGACAATTGAGTTTAACTTTTAGATTTAAATTAAGTAAGCTTATATTAGTCACATGGTGGCTGTCCTCTGAGGGGAGCAGGGAAGTTTCTGTAACACATAGAATTATTAAGGTAAGTATCTCAGGAATTTACAATTGATAGGGTAATACAGAGAGGCAGAAGGGAAACAATGACTTATATAGCTTAGCACCCTAGATAAGGGGGAAACTCAGGTTTTAGCATGAGGGCGTGGTTTAGATTTTAAGAAGCTTAATTACGCAATCAAAGCCAAACATAGTCCAAGCAAGTAAAATGAAATAAATCTTTATGACCTCTTTTCTAATTGGCTTTCAGTCCTAAGATAGAATTAGGCTGGGCCAGAGAAGTACATTTATTTACCATTTATGAAAACATTAAAATATTACACTATGGAATTTAAAGGAATCAAAAGCAGTTGGTATTGGATCTAACAGTCAACATTCCATCCAACAAACACATTTGAGTACTCAATATCAGATCTGATTTGCTTATTTTCATTAAAAACCAAGACATTAGACAAGCATATTTAACAGTGACATTTTTCCCTTGAAGAAATTTTTGACAATGAGATATATATTAGACATTTTTAAAAAATTTTAACATGTTATCAGTCCTTTGACCACGTGGAAAGACTTGTGAGTTGAGTAATTTTAAAGACGTCTTTATTTTTGTTTACCCAATTCAAATTGAACCTTTTAAATCATGTGAATTAAAGGTATTTGGATCCATTTTTTAATTTTAGTTTTAATTTATGAGCACTCATTATCTGTACCAATTTTGATACCATGTACATGGTATACACACACACAAATAATAGAGCATGCAAAAGGCCCTTTGAATTAAAGGTATATCTAGTCTCAGTAGTGTGTAAAAAAACCTTTTATAGTTGGATAAAATATATCTGATCAGAAATCTTAATTTTAGTGTGTAGAGTCGAAATCAGGAACTTAAAAAAATATATATATAGAATTTAAAATCCTAGAATCCCGGAAAAAATGATATAGCTGTTAATTATTTTAATAAAGCAACAGGAGAAAAAAGGAGAGGGAGAGAGGAAGGAAGGAGAAAGAGAAGCGTCAAGTTAATTTGAACATAAGTCCCTTTTGTTTTGTGCATTAACAATACCTATCTGGCAACAGAATTAAGAAATCAACCCATTTTTTGCAGGGTGTTTTCTGCTTTTTGCTTGCTCCTCCAAGTCGGGGGAGCAGCCAAAGGCAAATATAGCAGTTGGAGCTTCGGCTTTGGGGCGGTGGGGGAAAAGCTTTGTGAGTCTTGGAGGAGGGAGCTTACGTAGGTGTAAAGTAACCTCCTTTCCATTTTTTTTTGAGCTAAGTAAGCCTGGGGGGAGGGGGGAGGCCACCGCGTGGCAGGCAGCTCAGACTTGGAGCTGCCCTTCTGAGCAGCATGGAGGCAATGAGGAATGCAGGGAGGCGGGGCAGGTCACCTGTGCTGCGGCGAGCGCAGCTTTTGCCAGCGGGATCCTGCTGGTGAAAAAGTGAGTGGGTGGGGCGGCCCGGGGTGCCTGACTCGGGGACCCTCCGCCGCGGGCTGTCTTGAGTAGCAGGGCCCTGGCGGCGAGGAGTAAACGGTAAAGGGATTTTTGCTAGTCTGCCCCGGCGGTGCCCACCGACAGAGCGAGACACGCAGAGAGAAGGACCTGAAAAAACAGAACAGAGGGGAAAGAAGGGAGGGGTGAGAGCACACTTCCAACAAAGCCTTGGTGAAAGGAATTTCTGTCCGTTTCCCCATCTGGTGACAAAAATTAGCCAAATCAGTGAGGATTTAAAAATCGAAAGTTCCTTGTGATTTCTCAGTGGCCCCGGGAGGAGTGGACAGGAACATAAATTGGCATACCAAAGAATGCTCGCACCCATGGAAGAACGGGGCCAGGCGGAAAATTGAAGCGTCCTTTGAACTTTCCGGGGCCCGGACAGTAGATGGCGCATGGCTAACATGAAGACTGGGAACATCTTCCCAATCTTCGCGGCCTGGAGCAGACAGAGCGCCCGGACAGAGCGCCCATGTGCATGTGCGACTTATAGGATGGACCTCTGGAGTGAACGGTGGGGAAGGGGCAAGCTGAGAAGCCAGAGGAAGCGGCGGCCTACCTCATTTTTGTCGGTCCGGGTGAGGAAGACAGGGAGTGGCTCAGGAATTCTCTCGGTCTGAAGGGCCTGCCTCAACCCCGGTACAGGGAGGTTCAAAGCCCTCCCAGGTTTTCAGCGCCATTATGTAAAGATTACACGACCAGGAGAAGATGAATTAAGCCACTTGGCAAGACTTTATTGGAATGCGCGCCCTCGGACCAAATCCCCCATCCATCAGAGTGTGTAGGGAGAAATGGCGCTGGATCGTCCGTGCACAGAGAATTTCAAGAAAAACCCGGTCAGGAAGGGGAGGGCTCAGGGACAGGAAGAGAAGGCCAGAGTCCTTCCTGGATAGGTCAGGAAAACTCGCTGATTGACAGGAGGCGTGTCTACTAGTGACGTCACATCGGGCTTGCAGCTCCGCTTCACAGCTGCTGACTGGTTTCCTTAATTGGGCATCTTAGACCCTGACCAGACCTAACAGAGGGAGCTTCTCTTTCCTCTACTGGCTACAATGGCCCTGGAATCCATTGACCTCCCAAAGCCTTTTCACCACAACCAGGACAAGGACTCTGGCTCCAGTTCCCCAAGAGACCCTGAGGTTCCACCAATGTGGTCTTTCTCTCCCTTTGAGGATGAGTGATTCATAATCCACAATTCTGCTGTACCCCACATCTGTCTTCTTTTATCTTTTGTTGGCTCTGAAGGCCCTCCAGGGGCCAGAAAGCTTTTTTTAAAGGATGAAGAGCACAGTGTCACACCAGGGGCAGCTGAGATTGGTGAGCTTGCAGGACCCTTGTGATGACAAACTCCAAGTTCCAAAATATGTAGGAAAGGAAAGTGAGGCCTTCTCTCCCATAGCCCCTCCTCCCATGGGGCTTGTCCTTATCAAAGGTTCCCAGGTTGGTGGATATAAGGCCCCAGGCCCTGGTCTCCCCTTGCTGTGTTGGATGGTTTACTGTTTGTTTTTTGGCTGTGCTGGGAATCAAGCTCAGGGCCTCACCCATGCCAGGAAACACTGTACCACTGAGCTACATCCAGAGCCACCCTCTTTGCTCTCTTTGGGATGGCCCACAGTAAGCAGATCCCTGGGCACCTTAGGGACACCCCCACACTGAAATCCTGGCATCTCTCCCCCGTTCATGCTCTGGGTTGTGATTATGGTACATGGAGATGGGCTATTCCTGTCCCATGGAAGAGCTGTCTTTAGCTACTTTCTCCTTTTTCATGTCCACAATTTCTCTTACCTACACTCTGGTCCCCATGTATAGTGTCAGTGTGTATGTACTTTTTGAGATGCTGAGAGGAAATAATGTCACATAGTAAAGGTAGGCAGGGTTCCCCTTGTTCTTGAGAGTTCTCCTTCTAAAGGAAATCCCATGGTAGTTGACTGAGTCCTGACCTGGGAAGTCAGGACTCTGCCTTCTCCTCTGGAGTCTGTCCTTGTCCTGGATCAGTAAGTGCCTATCACTGGGGATTTTTTTCCCCAAAAAAGTCTAACTAAATGTTAGATTGGAACTAAGGTATAGGCCCTTCTGGTAGGCAGGCTGCTGCATAGTTCCCCAGGCTGGGTTGGGTTGGGCAAGGTGGTACTTCAGGGTCCCATGTGATTGCCTTTTCAGGATGGATGCAGGTGTACCTTGCTTGGTGCAGCCTGGCCTTGTGTTCTTATCATGTGTGTGCTGCAGGTGGCATATGCATGGAAATAGTGCCACAGAGCACTTGCCCAAGACTTCATCATTCCTGAAGGGTGAGACCCTATTTGTCTTATTTCCACAATTCCAGAATGTATGATCAGCCTCACTTAGTCACATGGATGTGAGGGGAGGTTTGGATCCCCAAAGTGAATATGAGGTGCTCTGACTTTTAGAAATGGGCTTGGATGGGAGCCAGGGGAAGGCAACAGATCCTCGAAAACAGGCATGGCACCGGCAGCCTTGTCTTCTGATTAGATATGAATATGTATGTTCCAGAGGAGGGAAGGGTCTGGCTTGAATTCACAGTTAATCAAGGAGAAGATGAAGCCTCCACTTGGGATTAGATGTGCCCCCACACTAGAAATTCCACAAATCCCAGCATTGTAAGAGCTCGGGGCGGGAGGAGGGAGATGGATGGAGAGAGATCTTTCTGAATGGAAGAACTGGAGTTGGAATTGATACTCCGTGCTGACTTGGACTATCCCATGTGGTCACCTCACTTTCTGCCCCAGCCTCTCTCGAGCTGGTTTCCATCTCTGAGTCTGTCCCTGGCCCCAGATTTTGCATTTCAGAGGGTTTGAAGGGAAAAAGGAAGGACAGAGTGTCACACAGCTCTGTTGGTTCCACTCAAGCTGCTCACTAAGTCCCCACATTCTTTCTGCTCACATCTGGTCAGCTTGAGCAGTGGTCACTCTCAGCTGCAAGAGAGGTGAGGAATGACAAATTTTCAGTTTGGTGAACTGCTTGCCCTGTAAACTGAGTCCTTGTTCTGTAGCAGTGGACAAAGTGAAAACCATATGTTCAAGAGTAGACTCTTTCCCTCCCTAAACCCCAATGTTAAGGGGAGGAAGTGGAGTCTTTTGGGGGTGCTTAGCAGTGGTTTTAAAATCACCAAATGAGGCCTGTCATGCCTTCTCACAATATGCCCTTCCTAGAGACAAACCATTTTGCAAAAGGCAGTCAAGTGTGAAGGTATGAGTCTCAAATGTCAAATCTGCCTCTCTGAGGCTAGGTGTCAAGGTTATTTATGGGATAAAGGCACAGGTGATGGTGATTGAAGATAAAGTAATCAGTGGTCTGTGCACGCACAGTCTATATTGATGACTCTTCATGGGTCATATTTTTGGGACAGGGTGGTATCAGCATGATGTGAGGGGTGGTTTTCAGCCTTCTGACATCAAAGTTACCTGTTAGACACTTTCAGGTCTAAATGAAGAGTCAATGGTTTTGACAAAAGTGGCCTGTACATCCCTGAAAAATGACCTATTTATCATCAAGACTAACATATCAGAGACTCTTAACATATTTGCTCAGCCAATGGACATCCAAAAGTAATGATTTTTAAAGTGAACTAAAATCCAGTAACTCAAAGCAAGGGAAACTGGAGGGTTTATTTGGGGATTTTTGGTACCATGCCCATCACAGCTTCTCTTTTATTGATAATTCTTTGTTCCCAGAGAGGGGGGCAAATTCTGGGCTCTACCCTAGGACACTTGAGTGGGAAACCTGCTTTTAGTTCCCCGGAGCCTCTGTGTGGTCTTTCATCTGCTGTGTCCCAAAAGGAGCTGGGAGAAATCCCCTCCTTCTCTTATTTGGGGTGGGGAAGGGGAGGGTGGTGGAGGTCTTCATGGACACAGCATGTTCCTAGACTTGCTCAGAATCAAATTTCCATAATGAAGGAAATAAAATGCTTTGACACCAGGACACTCGGAAGTTCACAGTCAATATCACTAATGAGGACTGAATAAACACACTGAATAAAAACAGGTCATGTTTCAACCTTCATGTGACAAAATTGATCATTTAAAAAGTATTTATAGATAAATATATAAATATTTATCGAATCTATATTAAATATATTGTAATGTGGACAAGATATCAAGTCATTTACATCATATATATTTACTGATAAAATACTTTCATTGAACTAAAAATAAATGTTGATAAATGCAATTGGTACACCATATGATATATTTTTATTTTATTTTTAAATGTTTGATTGTTTGGATTGAACACAGGGATGCTTTACCACTGAACTATATCCTTGGGATATAGTTTGTTTATTTTTTATTTATGAGAAAGGATCTCACTAAGTTGCCAGTGCTGTCTTCAAATTTGTTATCTTTCTATCTTAGCCTCCTGTGTCACTGGGAATATAGGTGTGTAGCCTAATGCCTGACTAATGCGTTTATTTTTTTGTATCGGGGATTGAACTCAAGGGCACTAAACAACTGAGCCACATCCCTACCATTTTTTGTATTTTAACTAGAGACAGGGTCTCACGGAGTTGCTTAGGGTCTTGCTAATGTCTCTGTCTCTGTCTCCTCTGTCTCTGTGTGTGTGTGTTTTAAACCATAGAATTAAAGGCCTCTGAAGAAGTCTCAGCATGCATTTGTGCTTTTGCTGACAATCACCGAGCTCACAGCTCTTGTGTCATTTTCTCATGTCGCCATCTGGGGGCAGTGCCTGACTTCTTGCCTCCATGACACTGCCCACTGCAGAAGGTTTGCAAGTTTTGCACTACAGAACACGTTTAATAATGGAGATAATTTGTTTAACAAATACTTATTTGCTTTTATTCTTCATTATGACTTGGAAGCTGATGAAAATTCTCTACCAGAAACAAACACATGGTCATCCACTAGCTGGAAGCTGTATCTGTGTCACACGAAGATGTGAACAATGATGGATCCACCCTAGATATCTATTTGCATCTACCTCCTTCCTGCATCCATCCTGTACCAACATTGATGTAAAACATCTTGTCACAGTTAGATGTGATGTACACAAATTTATTCAATTGTGTTCTTTTTGTGATGGGAATTTTCAGTGGAATGTGGTGTGCTCCTCAGAGTTGGAATGTAACAGAAATGCTGAGGTCGTACTACAGGTTGTCTGCAAAAGTTCTCATTGGACCTTTGTCAAATGGTAGATTTTATGGTTAACATGGTTGAGGTCTGGCAGACACTGTCTACTATTCCCAAAGCTCTGAGTTTTTTTTTCCCTGGGAAACTTTTGCTAAAACTCTTTGTCCTGAAAGAACATCCAGCCAGAATAAGGAGACTGGCAATAATCATTTGAGGAAGAGAGAAGGTCGTGATTTTAATTACCTGTACACAACAGTTTATCACTCTGTATTGTATTATGATCTTTGGTGCCCCTCCCAGTGACTTCAGAGTGAGTCTATGCCTTAGTTCCAATTTTATGTCAAAGAGTAGTTGCTAAAGACTGATGAATGAATGTATTTACTTGAGAACTAAGGTCTGACCGGTTGGAGAATCTTATTTGAATTTGGTTAGTGAAACTATTCTGTGGGATATTCTAATGGTGGATATATTATTATTATTCATTTGTCCAAACCCATATAATATGTAATACTAAGATCGAGTCTTAGTGTAAACTAATTTATACTAGAGATAATGGTTTGTCAATTCACCAATTTTAATAAGTACATCAAATTTGGTGGGAGGTGTTGATAATGGGGGAGATTGTATATGTGTAGTGTAGGAGGTTTATAGGCTATCTCTAACTTCTGCTCAGTTTTTCTGTGAACCCAAAACTGTTCTAAGAAATAAAGTCTATTTTAAAAAAAATCCTTATGGAGAAACTAAATTTATTTATTTTATTTTTATTTTTGTGGTACTGGGGATTGAACCCAGGGCCTTGCACATGTGAGACAAGCACTCTACCATCTGAGCTATATCCCCAACCTGAAACTAAGTTTAAAAGAGAGAAGAATGGAAACATCATAAGGAAACTAAAATTAGAGTGACCGAATTATAATAAAGAATAGAACTGGCCACGCGCGGTGGTGCACACTTGTAATCCCAGCACTTTGGGAGGCTGAGACGAACTGTGAACTTGAATCACAAGTTCAAAGCCAGCCTCAGCAATGATGAGCTGCTAAGCAACTGAGTGAGACCCTGTCTCTAAATAAAACACAAAATAGGGCTTAGGATGTGGCTCAGTGGTCAAGTACCCCTGAGTTCCATTCCTGGTACTGGAAAAAAAAAAAAAAAGAACTGAAGTTGCAAAATCCATACTGCCAGACAGTGGACACATCTGAGAAGAGGCCCTCAATGCAGAAAAAGATGTAACAGAGGAAACAATGGGAAAGGAGGTTATGGATGCATAGTAGAGAGAACCACAATAGCCCTTCCATTTAGTGATAAATATGCATCAAATATAAGAATCATTCCTGGGAGCAGTCTACAAAAAAAGGAACAGAAGCCACACTGAGAAATACACTAGAAAACCTTCCTAAACAGGCTGAATCAAAACTATGCTTTATTATTATTTTGATTTTCTTTGTTCCTAGGCTTATGTCTCTGTTCTCCTTCCTAGCTTTGAGTGTGAGCAGTGCAATTTAGTATGGACTTTTTGAGCATGCCTTTTGGTTAAAAACAACTCATTGAGGGGTTCAGGTGTGGTTCAGTGACAGAGCTCTTGCCTATCATGTACAAAGCCCTGGGTTGGATTCTTCGCACTGAAAAAAAAATTCATTGTACCTTGGGTTTTTCTTGCTATGAGAAGAAATTGTTTCCTTGATATATTTAAAAATATTAATTTTGTCTTCTGTGAACTACTTTTGTCCTTTTCCTATTTTCCTGTTGGTGGTTTTGATTTGCTTTCAAAAACTGCTCTTTTGGTGACTTAGCAAGCTGCATGGAGAAGTGGATAGGGTCGCAGAGTCAGAAGTTTTGATGGACGTGCTCAGGGTAAAAATCAGTACCCCTATGCTAGGTAAATCATTCTTTTTATATTTGAAGATGGTACTGCTTTGCTCTTGTAAAGGAGGTTCATTAAGCTTCCATGTTCAAACCTCCTAGTTTGAGCAGTCCCTTCCTCTTTAGTGTGACCTGGATTTAGGTCTCCCATGTGACCTATAGAACATGACAAAAGTTCATGTGGTGTCACCTCCAAGAAGTACTTATAAAATGACTGTGAATAACATCTCATTCTCTTCTCTTCTATCCTCTCCTCTCTTTCTTACTTCCTTCCCTTCCTCCTCCCCCTCTTCTTTCCTTTCTTTTCCTCTTCCTCCTCTTCCTCTTTACTTCCTTCCTTCATTCATTCCATTGTTGTTCTTCCTTCCTTCCTTCCTTTCATTTCCTCCTCCTCATTCTTCCTCTTTCATTGTTTCCTTTTTCTTGTCTCCCTGGGATCTTCTGGGGAAGCTGCTGCTCTCTTATGGGGCTCCCTGTGGAGAGGCTCATGAGTCTTAGGACAGAATGGGCAATGGAGAGAGGAGAAATGAGGCCTCTGTCCTACCTGAGTCCTGCCTGTAGCCATGTGTCAGAGATTGATAGCAGATCTGCTGTAGATGAGCATCAGCTGAGACAGTGGCTCCAGACTCATAAGAGACATGGTAGAAGCCCCCAGCTGAGACCTCTTGCATCTCTTATCCAAAGAAACTGAACTTACAAATGTTTGTGTTTTTATATGCTTTGTTTGGGGGTAATTTTTCAAATACTAGCATGTCACTGGTACATTTGGCAAAACCCAAGAATCTAACCCTGCCCTTTCCCATCCCTCCCCTCCTCTCATTTTGTCCTCCCTCTATCCACACTGGCCTCCCAGGATCCCATTTGTTATCAGCTATAGGCATCAATGTCACCACAGTGAGGCCTTTTCAGATGGCTCCATGTGGTGACTGCAGCCCTCCTTAAGAACCCCATGCTTTCCTTTGATATAACAGTTGATCTTTTCTTCCAGTTATATTTCTCTAGTGATTTATCCTTCTCCTCCTCCAGATTTGAGCTCTTGGATGGCAGGGACCATATTGGTCTTTTTCTTTACAGTTCCCAGTCCTAACTCAGTACGAGGAACAAGATAAGGATGTGGAGCATAGTGATTGGATAAATGAGAGGATCTGGAAACCTGTTAAGCAGGCTCCAGTCACTCAGCAGCTCATGATGGAGATGGATGCTCCTAATCGGAGGTGCAGTTCTGTGTGGTGCAGGATAATGGCCACAGAGCCCTCTGGTGGCTCTTCCTGGCTGCAGGTACTCCAGCAGAGCAGGGGGCTCAGTCGCCCCCTAGTGGCCAGTTCTCACCGTGCACACATGGAAGAAAAACCATAGGAAACAGGTCTTTGCTTGAGTGACTTCTAGGCCTTGGTTTACCAAATGCCTGAGGACAAAAAATGAGGCCTGAAGGACTCAGGGGCATTAAGGAAATTTTCCTTTTCTCTACTGGCCACACTCACCTGGAAGTCCATTGTTCTGACAAATCCTTTTCACCAGAGCCAGGGCAAGGACTTTGGTACCAGTTCCACATGAGTCCCTGAGACTCAAATAAGGTGGTCTTTCTCCCTCTCCAAGGATGCATGGTGCATTAGTGCACCGTTCTTCTGTATCCCACATCTGTCTTTCTGTCTCCTCTGTACTCTGATGGTCCTCCAGGGGCCAGAAAGATTTTGCCAAGGACCAGAGCACAGTGTCACACCAGGGGCAACTCAGATTAGGGAGCCTGTGGGACTCTTGTGATGACCTACTCCAAGCTCCAAAATATGTAGGAAAGGAAACTGAGGCCTTCTCTCCTGTAGTCCCCTTTTCCAGGGAACTTGTCCTAGTCAAATGTGCCAAGGCTGGAGCCCAGAAATAGGGCCCCAGACCATGTTCTCCCCTTCCTGTCTTTGAGGGCTTTATTTTGTTTGTACTTTTGGCTGTGCTGGGATGGAAATCAGGGCCTCAACTGTGCCAGGAAGCACTGTACCACCAAGCTACACCCAAAGCCACTCTGTTGCTCTCTTTGGGATGGTCCAGATTAAGCAGATCTCTGGGGCATAAAGGGGAAGGGCAACAATTAAAATGACTACAGTTGGATCCAATTAAGGTCAAATCCTGTATTCTGAGAATAGACCACCAGACTTTCTATTTCCAACTCATCTCCCTTTTTTCTTTTTATACCTTTTGGTTTCATTGTCATTGTACACTTTGGTATTGCCATCTATCCTAGACATAAACTTTTTTTTTTTTTTTTTGGTACCAGGGATTGAACTCAGGGGCACTTGACCACTGAGCCACATCCCCAGCCCTATTTTGTGTTTTATGTAGAGACAGGGTCTCACTGAGTTGCTTAGCGCCTCGCCATTGCTGAGGCTGGCTTTGAACTCACGATTCTCCTGTCTCAGCCTCCCTAAGTGCTGGGATTACAGGCTTGCATCACCACACCCAGCTGACATAAACTTTTTGAGTGGAAATCAACCCTGGTAATGAGTTCTCCCTCTCTTAACGGTTTGGATAGCCGTCCTGTGATCAGGAGCACTTGGTTTGCTCCTTTCAGCTTGGCTGCAGATTATTTTCTCTCCAGATGTTGATTAAAATCAAGTTTTCAGGCTAGAAGTGATGAATGCAAATTTTAGAATGGGAATCTGTGCAACAGTTTATAATAATCATACCATCAAAAAAAAAGTACAGGTAGGTCTCAAATGGACTCAGAACAAATTTATACATTGGGCACTCCTGTATAATTCCCCTCCCCTTGTAATAATTTCCCAATTTGACTTTTGGGAGAACTGACAAAAATGTGCATCTCTAGTTACATTAAAAGAATCATTTTCTTTTTTTTAAAAATGCCCATGTAGGATTGTGCTTTGGTTATACTTCCCCTGCCAGGTATTTAAGACCAAACTGGTCAAAAATGACCTTGTTTATTCCCATCTATTACTAAGAGTAAGCTGAGATTCCTTACAGGGTCACTCGTGAACTTATGAGAAACTTCTTAACTTCTCTAGTGTCATCTGCCAGATGGGTTAGAGTCTTGCTGACCATATGTAGCTTCCCTTGGAAGCATCAGGGACATTTCCTTCTCCAATGATCCTCATCTTTACAGAATGTGGATTGGTTGGCTTCCTGTTCTCCAGGGTCCCTTTGATTTTCTTGATTAGCAGGTCATGTAACCTGGAGTTGCAAAGCCCTTAGGGAAATCTCAATTGTTCCCTGGGTCCCTGATGACATCAGAGGGCAAGAGCCATATATTCTCTATTTTTCCTTAGCTCTTTAACTGCCTTAACTTTGTTTTTGTTTTAAACATCCAGCAGGCCAGTTTCAATAGTCCAAGTGGGAGTACTGGGTTTTATATTTAATGTATATAACTTTAAAGTTATTTATCTTTTCCATTTAATTGTCGTCAGTATTAGCATTGAAAGTCAGGCTTATATTTTTGCTGTCCTATAGGTGATGGCTTCTTTTTTTTTAAATTTTTTTTTTTAGTTGTAGATGGACACAATATCTTTATTTATTTTTATGTGGTGCTGAGAATCGAACCCAGTGCCTCACGCATGCAAGGCAAGCGCTCTACCACTGAGCCACAATCCCAGCCCCTGATGGCTTCTTTTTAAATTAACTTAGGTTGTACTGTCTTTAAGAAGGGATACTTGTTTAAAACACTATAATAGGCAAAAGTTATAAAGTTCTATGAGGAAAATAAAAAATGAAAATAAAAAGGCTGAAAACATTTAGTTTGTATAATAGCTGTGAACCAAGAAAAATCATTTTTATAATAAAACATAAAATATAATATATATATATAAATATAATATAAATATATCTTTGGTATCTATTTTGCTTCCATAAAGACACATAAATTAATCAACTTAATCACATGAGATCCTTTACAAATTTTACTTTCTTTACAGCTTTATTACAATCTTACATATTTTAAAATAACTTACACAAACCTTTCCTTAATTTTGTATTATATCTCTATTTTGAGATCACAGAAATCTTTACAGCAAAATTTATCCTTTGAGGGCTGGGATTGTAGCTCAGTGGTGGAGCGCTTGCCTTGCATGTGTGAGACACTGGGTTCGATCCTCAGCACCACATAAAGGTAAATGAAGATATTGTGTCCATCTACAACTAAAAAAATATTTTAAAAAATTTATCCTTTGAACACAACTTTAAATAAGCTTAAGTTTAGACTAGCTTGGAGCCATCCTTACATGGAGTAGTGTGAGAGGGAGGCACTAATCTCAGGTAATGGGGGGGATCTTGACAACTAACAATGCAACATTACATCTGAAACATGAATCAAACAAAAACTAAGAGAGATTTTAACTTTCTTTTTGTGGAAAGATAAAAAAGTGGAAAAATGATTCCATGTTCCATATTGTTAACCTTTAGACAAATTAGGCTTTCCTTATTGCCTTCCAAAAATACATTTAAGTTCTCATCCAGTGCAGAGAGCAACACAAAATATCCTGTATATTACTTATTGATAACAGGTAATTTTTATCCAATCACAAAATGTTAAATGACAATAAATGCCCAACTAAAGTTATTTCTATGTAAGTCTGAAAGAGACTATTATTATAGACAACTTTAGTTTGGAGAATACCAGCTTGCTAAAGTGCTCTCCTAAGCATTACATTTTATTTGGAGGACATGAATACATCTATTATATAAAGAAGCCAGTAACAGCATCACAACTACACTGATGTCCTTATATTAATCAAGTTTAACCTTTTAAAGAAAAGTTTAGAATCCATCATGTCAGATAATAACCTAAAATAACAGTTGTTTGTTTAACCAGAGTTGTACAAACCCTAATTCCTTTAAGATTAGTCCCCTGAATAATAAAACCTAACAGATACAAGAAAATTATATTGATATGCTCAGACTTTGCTTCCTATCAGTACATTAAGATTTGAATAACTTTAATTGATGGTGCTAATTATAGCCAATCTTAAACTTATTTTTTGAAACAATCCTTATGTATGTAATCTGTGTATTTAAATTATGTAATAAATTTCATCCCAGGAGAGGGATTGGAGAATCTGGCATATACAAAAATCGGACACCCAGAGTCTCCTTTTGGGTCTTTTTCTTATATTAGGCAGATTGATATTCGATGGTGGAGGCCCTTTTCATCCTTTTACCCTTTTTCTTCTTTTCTGAAACTTACTGAGAGAGTAGAACCCAAGAGTATGAGAAAGTGCCATAGTTTGAATTTAAAGGGTTTTATATTTAATGTATATAACTTTCCTGTTCTCCAGGGTCCCTTTGATTTTCCTGATCAGCAGGTCATGTAACCCAGAGTTGCAAAGCCCTTAGGGCTTTTGGTCTTGAGCTGGTTTGGGGAATTGCCCATGTAGATAGATTCCCAGTTGAGACTCTTAACCTAGTATGTAGGGGGGCAGTGGACAAAATGTCTCAGAACAATTCAAATGAGAGCCATGCAGAGTTTCTTAGGGAAACTTGTGGGTTCGAAACCTAAGGACCCATTATTCTCCCTAGGAGGATAAGATCATTTATCCCTATAGTCTGAAAAAGTATAAACTGGCAGGGACAGATCATGGGACAGGATCTGAGGCTGGGCTCCATATTTCCTCAAGGGACTGCTACAAGGCAGAGAAAGAGAAAGGGGTAACTCACTACACACTGGTAGATTGATGGGTAGAGCTCTGCCTTGGAGTTGTCAGATCATGCTGCAAAGTTACCTCAGCTTGTAATCCAAGGAACTACTGAGTGAGGCCTTTCTTCTACCATGAGATGAGAGGCTATGAAAAGAGATTAAAGAGGAGATGGAGCTTTCATGACCAATTGTCTTTTGGACATCTCCAGAGATCCTGCATTCACATTGGGGAGTAGCCCCAGCCAGAGTTGGGGCACTTCTAAGAGAGACCTTAGTTTCTCCATTGAATGATTTACTGTGAAAGAGACTGAAGCAAGATCAGACCAACATTCTCTCCAGCAAAGGTAGAGAGGGATTGTTAAATGTCACTCCAGGAAAGCCTTTCTCCTGAGCCTTGAGCCCAGTGGTTGTACTACCCACTTTTAACTGGTTGACAGTGTTAGATTGTTGTAGGGACAAATGAGGCAAGACACTGGATAGAAAACAGAAAGCAGGTTTATTTGACTTCAGTAAGTTCAGAGGGTATAGCTTTTACTGTAATCAATTAATTCCCCTGAATCCCAAGTTCAGACAGTTTCAGAACTTTATACCCTGTGTGTAAGGGGAGGGGTGCAGAAGTTCACAATCTGCAGAAGTTCACACAAAAGCAGCTTTTTCTTTTACTGTTCTGGGCAAGTTAACCCTTCAAGGACAGCACCTGAGAAGGGGAGAGCTGCTTCTCCCCTTTTTTTCTTCCTCCTGCTAGCTGTTACCAGGGAACCCAATTAGTAACAACTTCTCTTATCTTTGAAATGTAAACATCTCTGTGAAGCTTAGGCCCAAGGCCAGAGGCCTTGTTGAAGGATCTTTCTTATTACACTTTGTATTTGCAAACACACTTATACAAAATATTATATTGTCACATACTAGATAGTCCATAAATGTTTGTGAAAAACAAGTAAAGGGGCATTCAGCACCTAGAGTGCTGATCTCTTCCAGGCTGGTAGCCAAGTAAGATAGAGCAACAGGAAATAGTAAGTTTAACTATATTGAACTCTTTTGTAGAGACTCTTGCTGATAGTCCTTAGATCAATTATGGTGAAGATTTCTGGAGAAGCTTAATTAAGATCTTCTGTGGAGGAGGAAGTGCCACTATAACTTGATCACTGTGGTACTTGCCTGGGCCCTTTTCCTGTGTTGTCTATCCACTTTTGATCCACTTTGGCATTTGGATCCTTTGTTGGCCTCAGGGATGGCAGTTTCCTCGTCAACTCTGTGGTTACCACAACAAGGCAACAGGATTTGTTCCCTCTAAGGAGGGGGATCACCAAGACCCCTAGGCAATGAATGGAGCCCTATGTTTGGTGCCAAAATTGTTAGATATAATGAGGTGCTGCAGGAAATAAAATGTGTGCTTGAAAGTGGTGGGCAAGGCAAACTTTTACTTCTCCTGAAAGGCTGTGCTACTGGAACATGTCTAGCAAGCACACCTGAGTGGTCTGTCTGCTTGTTTATATACCTAAGGCAGTGCTGCCCTTTTCCCTGATTGGAGGTCTTCAGGGTATAATCTATGTGACTGGCTAATTTAAATATTGGGGTGGGTAAAGGAAAAGGGCTACAATTAAATTGACTACAATTGGTTCTATTTAAGGCTGAATACTATATTCCAAAAATAGACCACCAGACTTTCTATTTCTCACACACAAGTGAGAGAGAGAGAAAGAAAAGAAAATGAAGATCACCAGTAATTTCACCCTTATCCATTGCTCCCTGCCCATGCTGGGGCTGCCCTTTTGGTTTTCTATTACATGTATACACACACACACACACACACACACACACACAAACATAGCTCAGTTGTCATTCTGTAGCCTGTTTCCTTCTTATCCCTAGAGCCTGGGACACATCTGCCATTGACAGAGCCCTTATGAACATGCTGAATATGCTTTGCTCTTGTTCCTACATATGGCACAATAATCCTTCACATGAATACAGCATAGTTCATTGAAACTGCCTCCTGTCCTTAGACCTCTGTGTTCCCAGTATTTCTATGTTATATACTAACTGTGATTACTTTGCATTCATGAATGTTTAGGAATACAATAATTATTATAAACTCCTGAATGTGGACCTTCTGTGTCGGACAAATCTGTTTGCTAAATATTGCAAATTTCCCCCAGAACAGCCAATTTGCAGGATGGTTTCTTGTACTAGTGGCTGAAATCACCTCCCTTTTAAGTGTTCCCAGGTATTTTGATGCTGGTTTTTCTGTATTCATTCTAGGTGTGGAATTGTGATCCAGTTTAATCTCAAAAGTGTGTTACAAACATTCCAATGTTTGCCTGGGGGTGTGTCCCCAGCTTTGCAAGCAGGTAGAGGCAAGAGCAGGACAGCAGAGATGCCAGGAAGGGTCCTGCCCAGCACACTGCCAAGAACCCACAATTAGTGATTATGTTTAGGATCATGGTATGTCACTGCTTCCTCATCCTAACTGTGGGTGAGCGTCATCTGCTCTGGGACATTTCAAAACACCAGAAGGGCCCCAATATCTGAGATAAAAAAGGGTGCTTTCCAGTAGAAATGCCATTTTTCCTGGCAGCAGGGGAGTTCCTTCCCTTCCTATACAATTAATTCAGTAGGGGAGCAGTGAGGGCGAGCAAGTCTCTGGGGTGCAGGTGTTGGTACAGCTCCTATCCGGGTACGTGGCCATCTTCCTCCCCTGCTGGAAGATGCTCTCTGTCCCCAGGTTCCTTGAGCAAGATCAGTGACAAGATGAAGCAGGCCAGGGCCACCTGTAACTCAGGCCAAGCCCACCCTCTGCAGTTCTGTGTCCTGCCACTGAAAGTGCTGCAGAGTATGATCCAGGAGTGCATTGGCCTGAATGTGCATTGGCCACTCAACTGCACAAGTTACTTGTGCTCTCAAGTGGGTGCAGCTGCCTGGGAGATCCTTGCAGAGATGCAAGAGGAGCGGGAATGGTCGTGGTTGTGAGTAGGGCATCTGTGCGCCTGGGGCTCTGTGCCCAGCACCTTTATAATGGACCATGCTTGGCTCCCAAAATGCTCTGTGAGTGTCAAGGCCATATATAGAGCACAAAGTGAAACTTGGAAACGTTTAGAAACCACTTGGACTCCCAGTCCATCAAACACTGTGGCATATTGCCCTTTCTTTACCTCTCACTCTCAGCTGAGGGGTCCCGCCATACCCCAGTGCATCCTGCTGTTGTGCAGGGCACACCTGCTCATTTGTCTGCTTTTTCCGTTTGACTGGTTTTCTCCATCTAGCCTGTAGCATAAGACCATTTCAACCAATCTCTGTCCACATGACTCCTGGAGCTTCTGGTGCCCTCAGTCCCACATAGAAACATCTGGTTATCCATGCCAAGGAATAGTTTGCTGTGGCCCAGAGGGTAACTGAGCCCTGTCCACACTGGGGCTGCTCCATCACTCACTCTGAATCAGACTCCTCCAATTCACAAACCTTTCACCTTATGGCCCAGAACTCATCTGAGCCTGTTGCTACCCTTTCTTTTGCCTGGGAGAAGAGAAAAGGTGAGCCTGCAGGGTCCAGAGCATTGGAGCCCAGCCCTCTGCTGTTTCAAGGCCTTCACACCTGTTCTGTTTAGGGAAGAAATGTTGTGGTGATGTTGCCAAGCATCTGACACCACCCCCCAGGCTGGTGCTGGGGGGAAAGAGCACCTGCTGTGTCTACAAGGACTGCAAGCCCGACATGGCTTGACAGTTAAAAGCCTTGGACTACCTTGGCCATTTCCTCTGCCTTGTAGCACACACAGGGTGTGCCAGGTGCTGTGGTTCTGCTCTGAGTAGCACAGATGAGCCTTTTCTTCACAGGGACCTGCAGTCTTTGGCAGAAGCTCTGGGGATGGTGGATATTGGGGGAACTTCATTTACAGAAAAGGCAGGATGAGTCTTAGAGGGTTTCCTGGAGGGGGAGAACTCTGGGCAGAGCTATGACCACTGCATGGGCATCAAAGGCGAGGCAATGGTCCAAGCACAGACTGCAGGAAAACAAGTGTGGGTGTTCAGGGCATGAAGAACTTGGCCCTGCTCAGCCCTCTGCCGAGGCTCTTCTGAGATCTGGAGTGCACAGCCAGGGAGCAGTGCTGTTGCCACTCAGGGTCCAAGGCAGGATTCATATCTGGACCTTCTGACCCTAGCGAACATTCTGGTCACCTCCATGCAGCATGTATGTGATCCTTCAAGATGCAGGCGTGCAAGTTGGGGTGACACCTGGCTATGCAGAGCTCTGAAAGGGCATTTAGAAAGGCACAGAGCCTGCCAACCCTAGACTTGCTCCTGAAATTTCCCACCTGCCACCCTGGAGGTTAGCATATGCTGGCTTCAGAAGCCCCTGTAAGCATGGTGAGGAGTGTGGGTGCTCTCAGCCCAGTGTTTAAAAATGAGTGCTGCTTAGAAGGACTCAGTATGGCCTGCTCACTGCCTGTGGCTCCCACTGACCGGGGAGTTTGACTGCTGTGACTCCACTGTGCCTTGACACTGAGTGCACAGAACGAGGCCCATGTTATCAGGGCTCTCCCCGAGGCTTGCAGAAAGTAGTGCACTCTGGGATTTATACAGATGCATCGCCTGGGGGAAATTCATGAGCGGTAGCCAAGCTGTGTGGCCCCCAACTACATTCTCTGTGACCGCACTCTGGAGAATCAAATCGTGGAGCTGAAGAGTCACTGAAAGTGAGTATGGGACCTACAAGGAAGATGTGGGCATGACGCCATCTACAACTTTGTAGTGGACTTTTATTTCTTATGATCTTAAGGGAATATACACTCAATATAGCTAATTTCATAAAGGTTAAGCATAATGGGAAAAATGCTACATCCAGAATCCTACTACCCACAGCAGTCTGTTGACATGTGACTGGGAAGGTTTTGGCCATAACCAAGGTCTGCTTCCTTCCCTGAAGCCTCCATTTCTTCCCAGGAATTCTAACGGGAAGTTGTTAAGAGGGGACCCACCGGGATGAAGGCGAAGGCACTTCATCTACAAGCGTGCCGTGAGCATCCTGAAGGCCTGTGGGGAAGGTAGCGTGGAAGAGAAGCAAGAGGAGGGTCTGGAAGAGCGAAGCAAAGTGCGAGAAGGAAGCAGTGCTCTGGGAAGTGCCCCCAGAGTGGCCTCCCAAGGCTCTGGAAGACTTATCTCAAAACTGGAAGGCAGTCAAGCCTGTAATCCCAGCACTTAGGGAGGCTGAGACAGGAGAATCGCAAGTTCAAAGCCAGCCTCAGCAACATCGAGGTGCTAAGCAACTCAGTGAGACCCTGTCTCTACATAAAACACAAAATAGGGCTGGAGATGTGGCTCAGTGGGCAAGTGCCCCTGAGTTCAATCTCCAGTACAAAAACAAACAAACAAAAAAACACAAAAAACTGGAAGGCACTGAGGGAGGTGAGGTGGGGCAGGGACAGGTGCAGGCACCCCAGGGCTTTGGGTTGGACGCCACAGAATTCAAAACAGAGGGACGCAGGTGGCTGCCGAAAGCACCCTTGCAGAGCCCTTGGCAGGAGAGGCCATCCAGGGGGACCGAGCAACCCTGTGGTTGCTAGTGGCAGACGCATGGTATAGAGGATTCTGCAACAGGTGGGCTTTGAAGGAGCTAGTCCTCAATGACAGCTGCGCAGGCTATTAAGCTCCTGGAACGTACTGACACCTGCCACAGGATTGGGGCAGTGTGTGCTCTTACCTACCCACCGCACCCCACCACACCTGAGAAGGCTTATCTCCTTACAGCTGAAGAAACAAGCCAGAAAGCCGAAATAAATGACCCAGGATTGCTGCTGGGCACGGGCCTCACCCAGGCAGGCCGACCCAGAAGGACAGTAAAGGTTGCCCTGCGCTCCACTTACCAGTCCTTACATCACTTAGAGTTGGCTGCTGTTACTGTGCCTGTTTTGCGGATGGGAAAATTGAGGCCCACAGAGCTTAATGAACTTGGTCTGAGGTCACACAGCTAGTAAATGGCAGAGCCGAGATGCAGATTCACACATTCTTAGTTGAGTTTGTGCTCTTCACTGTGACCGACCTTCAAATAATTTTCTGGCTTATGTGTCATGACCCCTCAGTGAACAAGAGGGAAAGGATAAAGAACTTCTTGAACCCTACACTCTGCTTAGTGTCTTAATGTCGGTGTTCCGAATCATTTTTCTCTTTTGACAGTAAGGCCCAGGTACAGGCTGGTGGGCAACCCCAGGGTTCTGTATGGTTTCCTAAGCATAGGTTTGTTCTCTTTCTTCCAGGAAAGTAATCAAATGCATAGAAGGGATGTTCACTATAGGGAAAACTGATTTTTTCTGTGATTTCTGCAAGGAAGTAAATTGTTTGGTCTTTAACTGTTACAGGAATAGTAAAGTAGAAACCCACCTCATCCCTTCTCAATTGACTTCCAGGGTCTTAACTGAGGAGAACGGCCCAGCAGAGATTTGATCATAACGAGGAAATTGGGCTCCAAGACCTCAGAGCACCTCCACTGAAACGAGATCAGAGCTGTGGCTGTCAGCTACACCCTCCTATCCTCGTTTGATAGGAGATTTTCTTTCCTCCTGAGGCCCTGAGCAGTAGCAAAGCCAGAGATGGTGTGAGGGAAGTGTTGACCTGAGCCACAAGAGAAGTAATCCTAAAATCAACTCCAAATTAATTCAAGTGAAAAAAGCTGCCTGTCTCCTTTCCCTAGGCTCACAGTGCAGTGCTCTGGGATGTTTAGTTGCTCAAAAGGTTCTTAAAGTATAGAATGTTAACTTCAAGTTTTGTAGGACTGAAGAAGCAGATGTAAAAATATGCATTATAATAAGAGAAGCAAAGAAAGGCATCTCTCCATCCAAGTCTTTTCCAAACCATTCAAAGAGTCAGGTCAGTGGTGCTGACCACAGCATGTGTAGTTGTGAAGGATGTGCATTTGTACATGCATGTACATGCATACACGTTTTTCAATGTGATGTATGTTATTTCCAAATTAAAATGTGGCTTGTATTTTATTTTGGGTCCTATTAACTGCTGAAGCAAACTCACAAGCCCCAGAAAAGCCTGTTGTCTCTCAGACAGATCCCAAAAAGCAGCCCCATGATTACCAACAGAACAGAAGAGACCTCAGCTAAAGTAAAGGGAGATGAGATGCCAACGAAAAAAGACCAGGAGTCCCACAGGGGGACTGCATCTACGAGGGACAGGATGGATGGTTCTGGTACCTCCCACAAAGGCCAAGGGAGCAAAGCACAAGAAAGGAGCCAAGAAAAGGACAATTGGTGACCAAGGTTTTGAAACAAGGGGACATCAAGCATAAGAAGTGGAAAGCTAAGGAAGCTGCTGTGGCCTCGGCTCCAGCCCTGCCCACTGAGGAAGACATCTGGTTTGATGATGTTGACCTAGTAGATATGGAAGCTACATAGGCCCAGAGGTAGCCAGCCAGTATAGCAAGGAGACAGCTGGGCCAGAGGGAGAGCAGCACCACATTGGTGAAGGAGCAGGTCTTCAATGGACTGATGAGAGCCTTGGTCCTGGATTGTGAGACGGTGAGCATGACCCCCAAGCGGGAGGAGAGCATCATGGCCCACATGTGCCTGATGAACCAGTATGGGAAGTATGTTTATGACAAGTATGTGAAGCCCACTGAGCCTGTGATAGACTATAGGACAGCGGTCAGTGGGATTGGCCCTGAGAAGCTTAAGCAGGGAGAAGAGATTAAAGTTGTACAGAGGTAAGTGGCAGAAATGCTCAAGGGCAGAATCTTGGTGGGGCATGTGCTTTACAATGATTTAAAGGTGCTGTTTCTTGATCACCCAAAAAAGAAGATCCAGGACAACCAGAAATACAGAATTTTCAAGAGGCAAGTAAAGAGCAGAAGGCCATCTCTGAAGCTACTTTCTGAGAAAATCCTGGGCATCAGGGTCCAGCAGGCAGAGCACTGTTTGATCCAGGACACCCAGGCAGCAGTGAGGCTCCAGGTCATGGTGAGGAGGGAGTGGGAGAACACTGCAGGAGACAGCTCCCCCTTCAGTCCCAGACAGCTGCAATGAGAACTCCTAGCCTGCTGCCTGCTGCCACTGCCCCATCCTTCATCCTGTAAGGCACTTTCATCCAGTGGCAGTGGGGACCAGATCACAGGGCCAGTGGAGAAATGTTTACAAAGTCATGGCCATGGGGCTTTCTTCTCCCTCTGGACTCTCTCTGCTGCACCTGGGTGTTTGGGGCAAGATGAGCAGGGGTGTGCCAAGGCAAGAAGTCAAGTGTGTGTCCTAGGCACAGCCAGGA
>PVHX01025045.1:0-23037 GCA_004024805.1 Geosciurus inauris | reverse complement strand
TATGCGAGGCAAGTGCTCAACCGCTGAGCCATAACCCCAGCCCCTCCATGGTATAGCTATTTTAATTAAGCTGCTATAAACATTGATGTGGCAGTGTCTCTCTAGTATGCTGATTTTAAGTGCTTTTGGTGTAGACTGAGAGGTAGGATAACTGGGTCAAAGGTTGGTTCTATTCCAAGTTTTCTAAGGAATCTACATACTGCTTTCCAGAGTGATGGAACCAATTTTCCGTCCAACCAGCAAAGTATGAGTGTACATTTCCCCCCACATCCTCACCGACATTTATTACCTATATTCTTGATATTGCCATTCTGGCTGGAGTGAGATAAAATCTCAGTGTAGTTTTAATTTGCATTTCTCTAGTTGCTAGAGATGTTGAACAAATTTTAACATATTTGTTGACCAATCATATTTTTTCTGTGAAGTGCCTATTCTGTTCCTTTGCCCATTTTTCTATTGGGTTATTTGGTATTTTTTGATGTTAAGTTTTCTGAGTTCATGACAAAGATTTTCTTCCATTCCATAGGCTCTATGTTCACATTCTTGATTGTTTCCATTGCTGTGAAGAAGCTTTTTAGTTTGAATCCATCCCATTTGTTAATTCTTGATTTTGCTTCTTGTGCTTTAAGAGTCTGTTTGAGGAAGTGAGTTCCTAAGCCAATATGATATAGATTTGGGCCTAATTTTTCTTCTATTAAATGTAGGGTCTCTGGTCTAATGCCTAGGTCCTTGATCCACTTTGAGTTATCTTTATTTTGAGACAGGATTTCACGAAGTTGCTGAGGCTGGCTTTGAACTTGTGAATATTCAGCCTCAGTCTCCTGAGCCTCTGAGATTATAGGCCTGCACCACCACATGCAGCTTGTATACTATATTTTAAAATGTTAGTAATTATTCTACAGTATTCATTTGATTTCTCTAATTTAGTTCAAAATAAATCCATGAACATCATTAACATTTTACAGGAAATGAATAATAAGTGTATTTAAAAGGGAAAAGACAATAGTGACATTTTACAGGGAAAGACAAAAATACACACATCTGTAATATAATCAAAGTGTAGGACCCTGAGAAGTAGGTGAAGTGAAGGTGATGATCCCAGTGACAGGAGAAGCACTTATTTATGGGATGATCAGACAAAAATCTTCTGAAGAAGATAAACAATTTTTTCCCCTCCCCTGCCTTGGTAGGAGAAGGAGAGATGAGCATATTGATAACACTTTATCAGGGCTTTGGCAACATTTTTTGGCTTTAACATGATGAAAAATTCATGAATATAGGAATTATTCAAAGTCATAAAACACTACATATGGACCAAAGGCCCCTCTCACTTTCCCTACAATCCTGGCCCTTTCACAACCCGTCACCCCAACTCTCCCTTCATCTTTTAATTTGCAGGTGGAGCTCCCAGGTGTTTTACTGTAGATCTACTATCTTATACCAAATATAGGAAACAACAGACAATAGTAGTATATCATTAATTGTTTTTTACTTGATATAAAATGATACAACTTGTGCATAGCTTTCTGTAACTTGCTTTATGAACTCAGTAATAAATCCTGTAGGTCTTATTACATTAGCACAGATAGGTTCTGCTGCTGCCTTGCAGAAGCAGTACAATATACAAGGATTAAATGCAGTAGACATCATGGCATATCTAGTTTGCACAGCCCTTCCTCTATTGATGAACACTCAAGCTGTTGTTGGTTATTTGCTATGAAATATAACATGGCAGTAAACTGTGCAAGGCATTCCTCTTTATTCACATGTGGCCATTTTTTCTATATACATAGACATGGAGGAATTAAAAGGAAGGCCCATGTGGCCAGCAGGTGAAAAGCATCAGGAAAGGGGGACATCCAGGGACAACAGCCCATAGAAGAAAGAGAGTGAATTCATGTCCTGATTAGTGTGTGAATGGCTTTTGTTTTCCTTGGTTTTCTTATTTGTGCATTGGAGTTGTAGGTTCTCAGCACATTTGATAAACTCTGAAATTACTGTTCTACATACAGCTGGTGTGTAGGTTACACCAACCAGCCACTGAGATGATTCTAAAGAAAGTAAATCAGCTAGGGAAGAAGTAGAATATACAAGGAGTAAATGCAGTAGAATATCACTGTGGAAAGAAAAATAATAATTTATATAAGGCAAAGAAAAATATATAGTGTTTATATGATGACATGTGTATATATAATTTAAGAGTGGTTTTCATAAGACATAAGAACAGGAATATTCTCTACATGTCCTTAAATGTTAAAAAGTGAAAACTTGATAAATGAAAAATTTACCAATGAAACTGAAAACAGAATTTCAAAAAGGAAAGGAAAAACCAAGAGTATACCAAGCAACTCAATCCAAACCTATCAATACACAAAAAGAGATTATCTGAATAAATTAAAAGTGAAAATCTTGGTACATACTGCCTATGAAAAGAATAAAGTGAAACAACCAAGGAAGCAGAAGATATAGGATGGAATTCTTTCTGATGCCACTGTGTGTAAAGATCGAAGCCACATCCTCCATTCACATCTACTAAACCCACCACACCCACTAAAGAGGAGTCTCATGAGCAGGTCCATTCTGGTGCTAGAGTAGGAGGACTAAAGGAGAACGGCAAGTTACTCAACTACACTATTAGCTCCTGCAGAGGTGCATTCTGTGACTATATGGGAAAAAAGATTAAGATTAAGGTAAAAAAAATTAGCATTCAGACAGAAAACAACATTGGGAAAGAAAAGAAAATAAGAAGAAACAAAATACCAAGAAAATTTGAAGATTTCCCCTTAGAAAAGAGGAAACTAAAAATGAGAAAATTTCACCTACTAAGATAGCAGAGGACAAAGATGCCACATCCAAATAAGAGGTTTTAGATTTTTATATAACCTGTATTTTTTAGATTTCTTTAGATTGCCCTTTGCTTTCATTATTTTACAATTTGGAATGTTTTAAGAATTATTCATTGGTTGCATCAGAAATTAATAGAATGTTGGATCAGGGAGGCTTCAACAAGCACTCAGAGGGCAATTATGAACTGAATTTTGTCCCACCCCAAATGTTGAATCCCTGACCCTAAGAATATTCATAACATGATGGTGCATGAAGACAGTGTCTTTAAAGAAGTAACAAATGTAAAATGAAGTCGTAGATGGATTCCACTTCACAACGACTGGTGTTCTTAGCAGGAGAGGAAATTGGGCACAGACTTGTGCATCCTCAGATGAAGATCACAGGAGGACTCAGTGAGAAGCCGTCACCTGCTCACCAAGAAGAGAAGTCTCAGAGAAATATCCTGCAGATCATTTCTTGGACATGCAGACTCCAGAACTGGGGGGAAAAAAATTTGTTGCTTGAAACACACAGCCTGGCAATTTGTTAATGCAGTCCTAGAAAACTAATAAAAGAGTAAAACTTCAATACCCTGTTATATGGAACAGATCACAAAAACGATTTGATATCAAAAGTATATAAGCAAACTATCTTCAACATTTTCACACTCAAATGTTTTAAGGCATTTGTTTCTTAAATAAAAGTGCTCCCTTGCCTTTGATATCCCCACATGAATTAAGACTGGAGGACAAATTATCCTATCAACTTTGAAGAGGTCTAGGAAAATGAAAATGTTCTTCATTGGACATGTAGAGGTAAATGTTTCATTTATGTTATTTTATTCAGTGAAAAATAATGTTGTTGGCATAACCATTAGTTTTTTTATCCATGAATAAAGGTGCTTCATACCATACAAAACCAGAAAGTATTCTATATAATGCTATAATGGTAGATTTATGTCTTTATGTGTTTTTACAAACCCATGATAGATGACACCAAAGATGATCCCTAAAGAAACCAGAGACTTTGGGTAAGAATGATGTGGCAGTGTAGTTTATTCGTGGTACCAACTGTACCACTGTGGGGGAAAGTGTTGATAAGGGAAAGCTGGAGGGGGTCAGGGTGGGTATGTGAGAAATCTCTGTAACTTCCTCTCAATTTTGTCATAACATAAGTACTCAATAAAATTAAGTCTTTAAAAAAGAGGTGAATTGAAAATATGTAATGGATGGAAAAAACGTAGATGAGATGAAAGAGATAATAATATTTAAAAATTGGTAGATATATAAATGGACAATATGCAGAAAATGTAAACTACTTAAAGTGTTAAATGAAATTCCACCTAATTCATAACTGAATGAGTTATATATACAAAAAGTAAAATCTAACTGACAAGAAAAGGCAAAAAGTATGATAAGGCATAAGGTTTCGGGAAAACTAATATCCTACCCAATCACCACTATCAATAGTATAGGAGAGTAAAACCTAGATAGTGGACAATTTTGGGAATCATATACACTAATCTGAGCATGTGCCTTTTCTTGAACAATGTGCTATTTCCTTATATTGGGTATTGATTAGTGTATTCTTGAATGTTTTTGGTTTTCTTTCTTTATGCTGTTCCTAGATTCATGAAATACATTTCCAATTTTCTGCTGGGTTTGGGAAGTGAGCATTCCTTGCTCTGCAGGCTATGGTGGACAGGATGGGGAATGGTCACTAGTACACATTTCTATTAGGTCCTCTCTTTCCATCCTCCCTTTCAAGTCTTCTCTGAACACACACACACACACACACACACACACACACACACAGCACCACCTTCTCCAATGATTCCAGGGTAACTGGTGCTTCTGACTCCTAAACCTTCCATGAGGGCACAGCACACAAGCAATGCTCCTTGGTGGCTCCTCTCATGAGGCACAGCTCCCATCTTCACTTGGCCTGCAATGCAAGCTTCTTCATAAATTTCTCACTCTCTAAGACTTCTTTTCTTCCCTCTGGGTTTTTATGCTCTTTGGAGATTCTTCACTGCCTTTCTAATAGGTTTTCATGAAGATACAGAGTAAAAATGCATGTTTAACCTTCCACAAGCACTGCAAGCTGACTTACCTGAGTTATTCTTAGAAAGCAACACAGGCTATATAACTGGCCAGTGCTATTCATCATTTAGAGAGAGTCATTTTTTCCAATTGTGCATTTGCTCCCTCCCTTTATTTTGAACATCAACCTGAGTCCACCATCTGATTAACCCAAAGAGACACCCTTCCCCTGCCTGAGGAAAGTCCCTTTCCTCTCATTGCACTGCTGCTATGCAAGAAGTCTGTTCCTTCTTCATTTTTCTCTTCCCTTCCTTTTCTATTAGCAATCTTGGATTATGAGGGTGAGGGGCTTTTATTTTCCTATCACCTCTCCTTCCACACTCTGTTAGACCTTACGCAGAAGTCACCTTCTCTGGCACATTTGTTTTTCTAAAAATATGAGCCACAGAAATGTCTACCAGGGTGACCTGGAACAACAGGTGAGGTCTGAGCTTTGTCTTCAAGGATGAGCAAAGAGATCACTTCATGGTTTCAGTGGTTTTAACTTACTTTGGCCAAGTGTGAGGATCTAACACTGTCAGCCTCTGTTTTCACTTTCACTAGTAAAGAGTTGAGTGTGGGTGATGTCCACTCCTTCTGCCTCTATGCTGGACATTTGTATGATCTTTCATCAACCAGACATACAGAAGGCACACACCATAAACTGCTGAAACCAGAATGGATCACTGAGGCAGACACTCAACAACCAGGCCCTTGGTTGCTGCTCAGATTTTGAGGTTAGCTTCAGCTCCCCCTGTATTTTCTGCTACTGTGTCTCTCAGAGCACAGTAGTACACAGCCCAATCTGACTCTTGGATGGAGGCTTTCTCCAAGTGGAAGGAGGAGGTGTCCTTATTGTATGTGGCTTCAAAACCTTTGTTGCTGACCTTCTCATTGGCCTTTGAGATGCTAAAGAGGAGCTGTGGACCTTCTCCAGGATATTGCACATACCAAAACAGAGTAGGACACCCTGTAGTTGAATAAGTGCAGTTTATAGTCAGCAAGGCCCCTTCTGACACCATCACTTGACCTTCCATCTGGATCACTGAGTTTATACAAGTCCTTCCTGAGCATAGGAAGGATTTGGGTCACCTTAGAATCAAGCTCTTAGATAATTTTATCTAACATCATAGAAAAACAAGTCCAAATTTCAAAAGACATTTTACTCACCAAGTATCTGGAGCATCACTGTCACTAAGCCTGGAAAAGCATCAATTTTTAAAGCTTCAACTAAATAATAGTCTTGATTCTTAACATGAAGAATGTTGAAGTCATAGTGAAATCAGGAGCCTAAAGTTGCAATTCAGAGGAAGTGAGCTAGTGTTAGGGAGTTGCACCCCCTGGTGGGCAGGGAATGAACTGAGGAGAATGATTTCCTGGACTCCTTCAAAAATTTAGAACTATGTCCTCACCACAACCTCATTTATTAGCACATATCAGTCTTCAGATGGCCCTTGAAAATATAAGGGACACCTATCATAACCTCTAAGGTCTATTTTGTATTTAGGACTCTACTTCACATGTAAATGCTTAAGAAGACTATACCAAGTTGTGTCTACAACTCAGAATATATCAATTGTCTTGTGAATTTTAATACAAGTCCTTATACTCTTAGCCATCAATTGTTGACCAACCATCACCCATTGAAATAACAAAAAAGTGCTTTGAGTTTAATGAAAGTAAGTAATTAGAAATTGAGTAATTACTGGGGGATACTGCATTTTTCAGTACTATACCCTGCATGTAGAGCAGTGACTGAAATTTAAGTAATGAATCCATACAGAATAATCTGAGATTAATGTCTTATCCCCCCACTGTTTCACTGGCTCCAGCAAAGGAAACCCACATAAGCAAGTCAGGCAAGGACTAAGGCTATGCTCCAATGCAAGTCTAGCCTCAAGGACTTTTCATGGGGATGATGGCTTAACCCAGTGTTTCCTGGAGTTTTCTCTCCACAGATTCGGATAAGGAGATCCTGAGTCTAGAGTCAACACGTGAAGAGATTTCTCAGAAACAGAGTTAAGAATTTCAGGCCCAGATATCATTTGGAAGCCAAATACATATAGATAAGCATCATGTTTCTCACATATTAGAAAAAAATTTTTTTTCAATGACCTGAAAGTAGAGTGACTACTATAGAAGATGAGGAGGAAAAAGGGAGAGGGCTGATGGTAGAATATAGGGAAAGTAATAGGGAGAGTGGTCATGATCAAAGCACAGTATATCCATGTATGGAAATGTCACAGTGAAAAAACACTAATTTACACAAGTAATATGAAATTATTCATTCATAATTATAATTTTAAAGACAAAAACCAGATATCTAGGCCCAAATGTTGTTGAGTTCACATGCCCAGCCTTCCTGGTCACATTGCCAGAAGCTGACACAGAGTGTCAGAATTCTAGACATTCTGGAAAATTAATTACAATTTCTATTCTGATATATTATGAGAATACAGATAGGTTGGGATGATGCTGGGTTGGGGAAAAAAGCATAGCATAGAGTTTTATTTTTTCAATGTAAAAAGGTTTGTACAGATGGATGGTTGCACAACAGTGCGACTGTACTTAATATCACTGGACTGTGCACATAAAAATGGTGGAATGCTAAGCCTTATGTTATGTGTAAAATGTATTATTTTACTATAATTTAAAAGGCCTTTTTAAAATTCTAAAGATCCTCCCCTTTAAAACTTTTACCCACATCTCTTCTTTCCAAATGCAAATATAATAGGAAGTTACAATACAGGATCAAACAACCACTCAACTACCACCAACCCAATGTTAAGGCATGAGAAAGTGAGGTTAGATGTGGAAGGAGGAAATCAAGAAAATGAAGATTTGCTATTGTGGGATATTGATGGAGCACAGATGGTCAAAGGTTTACAAAATGAGTCACATATTGGCATCAAATCATTTGGAGGAGAGGTGAAGAGAAAGACAAGAGCAGAAAAAAGAGATTTCACACTCTGTCCCTTGACAATGTCCCTCTAAGAGCCAGCAGTCATTGATAATTTTATGGATAAGATTAATACCAGGCAGGTAGAGTGTAGAAACTGAGCTCCTTTGTGATAAAGGCTGTAAAAAGACAATTAAATGGAACAAGATCTCAGGTTAAAGTATGCCACACAGTAGGTGTTATTTAGTATGACTATTTCAAATAAATGGATATATAAGTGAATACAGTTTTCAAAAATCAAGTTGGTGTTCTGTTACTATACTGCCTTTTGTTTTTTAAATTCTTAATCTAAATATTTGCATCTCTGTTCAGAAATAATACTTTCATTATGCTGTCATTTTAGGCATTAGATTAAAATTAGGCTAGCTCCATAAGATAAAATCTCATGTCTAGGTAGTATATATACATTTAAAATTAATCAAACTTTGAGAGGGAGAAAATCTTAGGTATATGACCACTGTGGTATTTTTAAATAGCCTTCCTTTGTATTTGGAATACTGGTTAAAATGGACCAATAAAAGAAAAATTTATTTAAAACCTATACATACCAATGAATATGTAAAAAAAAGAGAATAATTCAATTGAAAATAAATATAGTTGGGAGACAAGATGGCATATTAGTGTGAGGCAGCATTTCTCTTAGTTTGGCTACCAAGAACACAAACAGTGGAAATACCAGGTCTCTCCAAGGCTTAGAATGAAAAATCCTGACTGAGAGGCAGTCTACCCTAGCTGAACCAGAGACTGTTTGATTCATTGATTGGTTATTTAAAAAATCTCTCCACCAGAGTTTATCAATCATTCATCAAGAGCCATTCCAGGACCCATCCTGGGTCTACAGCATGGTGGAGCTTATGGAAACTGGAAACCCAGATCTCTGAGTTCTCAGCTAGGTCTGTTTGAGCCTAGCAAACCTATAGAAAGTCAGAAACTGGGAACACTTCATCCAAGGGAACAAAGGTTAGAGAGGCTGGAAAGATCTGGGATTTCCCTAGTGAGTCCCAAGGCTCATGGGAGGCTTGTTAGAAGGTTGAAATGCCCTGTGTGAAGGTATTTTGCTCTCAGCTCACATAGCCAACTGGCTGGGCACCCACCAGGTTCCAAAGGCCAGCACTCAAAAGTTTCTGGCAATAGCCTGGTCCCTGACTCCCTGCCCAGTTGGCATTCACTGGTTCCTGGGATCACCAGGTTCAGCATCAGCCCAGCACTCAGCAGTACCCTCCACTCCCCAGTCCCCAGTCTCCCAACTCCTCCTTGTCCCCCAATCTGTCCCATCACTTGCAGCTTCACAGCTGGCAGGTCCCAGAAACCGGCCTTGATCCAGCCAGTGCAGACCCTCTGGTCCCTCAACCTGAGTGGACCCCATATGTGCTCCACCCCAAAGTCCCCAGGATCCAGTGGTAGGCCCTGATCCCCCTGCCACCTGGACTGTGGCTGGCTGCTGTGGTGCCTGCCTGCAGCCCAGCTTCTTCAGCCTGCCACTTTGCCTCTAGGTCTTCAGCCAGGCCCACCCACACTAACCTCCCAAGAAGGGATATTAGGAAGTCTTAAACTCCAACCTTCAACACAGTGAGCAACACAATAAAAGGAGGAACATATAACCCATGGCCCATACTTACAAGCTTAGATCATACCTCAAGAAGAAATGAAAAGAAAACCAGGTGGGCACTGTCAGTAAACATATATACTCACTCCATAGTGGATACAACTCCTTAATTACTTAATATTTCACCAAGATTTTTCTTTTGTTGTTGTTGTGGCTTGTTTGTTGTGGCAGTAGATCTGTTTTGCTTTTTGGTTTTGGATTTACATATTGGATTCTTGTTTTATTTGAATGTATACTGACTGATTCAAGGACTCCTACACATGTTAATATTTGTTACTCTTTCCTCATTTCTAGCCTTTTTTTTCTTTTTTCTTATTTATTTTCTTTTTCTTTCATTTCCTTAATTGTAGTTTTTTGAGTTTGTTTTTTTTTTTTTTTCCTAAAAGTGTTAGTTTCTCATACTCTGTATTTTGAGGGTTAGGGTAATTATAGTGAGCTTATTTTGATTTTGTTTTGTACCATCTTGATCGTTACTCTATCTCCCTTGTCTCTATAGCTCATTGTACTATTCCTGACACTCAAATTCCATTCTCTCTCTCCTCCTTTACATCCTTCTATTTTTTCATTGCCTTTTAAACTAATAACATATCCTAAGTTACCACTGTATCTGTCCTATTTACCCTTTGAAATTTCACTTTTCTACATTCCTATATCTTCTTCTTTACACATGCTCAACTATACCCTGAATACTTCTTAATGTTAATTGAGGTGTATAATGTTAGGTTAGATCAGAGTCCAAGATGTCCAATTAGAGGGACTGGTCAGGGCAGCTGCAGGGAGCAGCTGCGAAAGGGAGCTGCTAGCCAGACGCTGACGTCACCAGTAGACACGCCTCCTGTCAATCAGCGAGTTTTTTCTGACCTATCCAGGAAGGACTCTGGCCTTCTGTTCCTGCCCCCAAGCCCTCCCCTTCCTGACCGGGCCTTTTGGAATTCCCTGTGCGCCGGAGCCCCAGCGCCATTCTCCCAGACGCACTCTGATGGAGGGGAGGATTCAGCCTGAGAGCGTGTATTTTCAATAAATCCTTGCCGAGCGGCTTTAATTCATCTTCTTCTGGTCGTCTAGTCTTTACATAATGATGCGCGAAACTCAGGAGGGTTTTTGAACCTCCCCCTCTACCGGGTCAAGGCAAGCCCTCCAGACCGGGAGAAGTCCTGAGCTGCTCTGTCTTCCTCACCCGGACCGACAAGAATGAGGTAGGCCTCCAGTTTCCTCTGACTTCTCAGCTTGCCCCCACACACACCGTCCGCTCCAGAGGCCCATCTGATAGGTCGCACGTGTGCATGGGTCTCTGTCTGCTCAAGGCCACATGGATTTGGGAAGATGTCCCCAACCCTCATGTTAGCCATTCGCTGCCAACCAGGCCCCAGAAAGTTCACAGGGATGCCTCAGTTTTCCTCCTGGCCCCCCATTCTCCTGGATGCACTCTGATGGATGGGAGGATTTGGCCCGAGAGCGTGTATTTTCAATAAAGCCTTGCCGAGCGGGCTTAATTCATCTTCTTCTGGTCGTCTAGTCTTTACATATAATGTCTACCCCTACCACCAATGTCACAAGAATAATTAATACAGTAAAATTCATAGATAATGACTGTTGTTTGATTTTGTTTCAGACATAATATGTGTTTGTGTATTGTTTTTACTGATGAAAATTGCTGATCCTACTATCCCTGTGTATTGAACCAATTACCCCTAGATGTCAAAATAGGGACTAAGAACCTAGTCTACTTCTATATATACTTTTCATACATTGTTGCTATCACTGGGCTCCCTGCCCCAATCTGCGAGGTACTAGTAACATAGAGGGACACTATACAGGTGTAATGTATAAATTCTACATCATTATATCCATCTAGAGAGATTAGACACACAAATATGAAAAATCAAGGAAACAAACCATCCTGAATAACCCAGACTACCCCAACAGTAGACTCCATTGACACCACAGTGGAGGAAATGTCAGAGATAGAATTCAGAAAGTTTATGATTAAACTGATCTATGAGGTAAAAAGTGATGTAAGAAATAAAATCAGTGATAAAATACAAGAAGTGAAAGATCATTTCAATGAAGAGCTAGAGATCCTGAAGAAGAATCAGTCAGAAATACACAAAATGAAGGAATCAATAAACCAAATTAAAAATTTATTTGAAAGCATCACCAATAGACTAGACCACTTCAAAGACAGAGATTCAGGCCAAGAAGACAAAATATATAATCTAGAAAATAAAGTTGACCACGGGAAAAAGATGTTAAGAGACTGTGAACAGAATTCCCAAGAAATATGGAATAACATCAAAAGACCAAACGTAAGATTTGTCAGGATAGATGAAGGCTCAGAGATATATACCAAAGAAATACACAACCTAATAGGTATGGAAATTAAAAATAATATGGCTTGAGGAAAGAGAAAAATGGCCGCATGCTGACAGCTGACATCATGCTGATGCTTTAACCTTCCCCAAACACTGTCTTTTTAATGCTAATCAGCAGCCCTACCTTTCCCAGCTCTGTCTCTTTGATGTTAATCAAGCCGGCAGTTAATACCTCCCCCAACAGATGCCTTCCTGAGGCAAAACCAGGAAGGAAGGGGCTTATCACCACACCAGAGTGATAAACTAATTGATTAAACAAACCCAAAATTCCTAAATGCCTGCAAAAACTAAGAGCCTATATAAGCCCAGTCCCTTCCTTTGTTAGGCGGCTCATTTTCCATCAGGAAAGTAGGCCCACCACCTCCGCAAAATGTAATTCTGCTCCTAAATAAAGCCTAAAATAACTTGCATAGTTTGCTGCTGCCGTGATCTTTCTATGCTTACACAACATTTTCAATGAAATAATACTAGAAATTTTCCAAAACCTGAAGAACAAAATGGAAAACCAAATACAGGAGGCTTACAGGATCCCAAATATGCAAAATTACAACAGACATACTGTAAGGGCAAAAAGACCGGAACAGCAAACTTCACAAGTCATTTTGGCGCTTTATTTAGGAATGGAGCTTCATACAGGAACAGGGGATGCAGGGACAAGGTGACGCAGTGATGGTATCCAGTTTCCTGGTGGAAAGTGAGTCCGTGAACAAAGAAAAGGGACTGGGTTTTTAATAGGTTATTTTGGCAGGTGGTCTAGTGAGGAATGTGCCAGTTCTCTGGGGCACTCAGGAATTTGGGACTTATCAATACAATGGGATGCTCAATTTACCATTTCAATATGGTGAATCGCTCCTTCCTCCCTGGATTAGCATCAGAAAGACATTGTTGTTGGGGCAAGTGGGAACTGTTAGTATAATTAGCATCAGGAAAACATTTGGGGGGCGGTGAAAGTCACCAAATGCATGGCCATTTTTCCACACCTACTACATACACCAAGGAACATTATTATGAAAATGAATAACATACATAAGGATAGAAATTTAAAGGCTGCCAGAGGAAAGTGACAGGTCACTTTTAGAGGAAAACCAACCCAGAGCTAGCTGATTTCTCAACCAAAACCCTCAAAGCAAGGAGGTCTTGGTGTAGTATATACCAAGCTCTTAAAGAAAATGGATGCCAGCCAAGAATACTATCCCAGCAAAATTAAGCCTCATAACTGAGGATAAAATAAAAATCTTCCATGATAAACAAAAGAATTCATAACTACAATAGCCTGCACTACAAAACATACTCAATAAAATATTTCATGAAGAAATGAAAAATAAAAATGAAAACAAGCAAATGGAGGAGTTACACTAGAAGAATAATCAATCACAGAGACACTAATTCAAATTAAAAACAACCATTAAATTAAAATGGCAGGGAATAAAAATCATATTTCAATAATAACATTGAATGTAAATGGCCTAAGCTCATCAACCAAAATATATAGACTGGCAGATTGAATTAAAAAACAAGACCCAACAATATACTGTCTCCAAGAGACTTCACAATCAAAGATATGCAAAGACTGAAGGTTTAAAAAAATGGGAAAAAAAGCATTATTCACATGGATCTTGTAAACAAGCAGGAGTTTCTATCCCTGTATCAGATAAAGTGAACTACAAACCAAAGTTAATCAGAAGGGATCAAGAAAATAATCTCATACTGCTTAAGGGAATCATACATCAACAATTGTTAATGTGTGCCCCAAACAGTGGAGCACCTACATACATAAAACAAACCCTTCTCAATTTCCAGAATCAAATAGACCACAGCACAGTAATACTGAGTAATTTCAACATGCCTGTCACCCCTGGATAAATCCTCCAAACAAAAACTAAATAAAGGAGCTACAGAACTACTGAATACAATTAATAATTTGGTCTTAGCTGACATATATAGAATATGTCATCCATCAAGGACTGAACACACATTCTTCACAGCACCACATGGATCCTTCTATAAAATAGACCATATCTTTGCCACAAAGCAACTCTTAATAAACACACACAAAAAAAATAAAAATAATACCTTGCATTCTATCAGATCATAATGGAATAAAATTAGAAATCAATGATAAAACAAAAAATAGAAGCTATTCTAACATCTGGAGACTAAATAATGCATTATTGAATGATCAATGAATAGTAGAAGAAATCAGGGATAAAAATTTTTTAAAAATTTAAGAGGTAAAAGAGAATCTCAAACAACTTATCAAAATCTCTGGGACAGGGCTGGGGTTGTCCTTTAGTGATAATGTACTTGCTTAGCATGTGTGAGGCACTTGTTCAATTCTCAGTACCACATATAAATAAATAAAATAAAGGTATTGTGTTCATCTACTATTTTTAAAAAATAAATAAAAAGCAAGCTGGAACATGTGCTAACTCAATCTTTTAAAAAAATCTCTGGGACACTATGAAGGCAATTCTAAAAGGAGAAAGTTTATTGCACTGGGTGCATTATTTAAAAGAATAGTAAGTCACTGAATAAATAATCTAATATTACATGTCAAAGCCCTAGTAAAAGAACAAATCAACACCAAAAGCAATAGAAAAAAGGAAATAATTAAAACCAGAGGGAAAATCCCTGCAGTTGAAACAAACAAAAGCAATTCAAAAAGTACCTAATACAAAACATTGGTTCATGGAAAAAATAAATAAAATTTCCAGGCACAGTGACACATACCTGTAATCTCAGCAGCTCTGGAAGCTGAGGCAGAAGGATCACCTGTTCAAAGCCAGCCTCAGCAAAAGTTAAGTGCTAAGCAACTCAGTGAGACTCTGTATCTAAATTAAAAAATACAAAATAGGACTGGGGATGTGGGTCAGTGGTCTAGTGTTCCTGAGTTCAATCTCCAGTACCCCACCAAAAATTAAATAAGTAAAAGAATCTATAAACCCTTAGCCAAGCTAATGAAGAAAGAGAGGCAAAACTCAAATCACTGAAATTCATAATGAAAAAGAAAATCTCACCACAGACACTATTGAAATACAGACGATAATCAGAAACTATTTTGAAAATCTACACTCCAATAAAATAGAGAACCATGATGACATCAACAAATATCTAGAGACATGTAACCTACCCCAATTGAACCAGGAAAGCAATAAATTTAAACAGAACAATTTCAAGCAAAGAAATTGAGATGCCATCAAAACCCTACCAATGAAGAAAAGCCTAGGACCAGACAGATTCTCAGCTGAGCCCTACAAGACCTTCAAAGAAGATCTTACACCAATATTCCTCAAATTATTCCATAAAACTTAAAAATAAGGAACCCTTAAAAACTCATTCTATGAAGTTAGTATCACCCTGATACCAAAATCAGACAAAGACTTATCAAGAAAAGAAAACTTCTGACCAATATCTCTCATGAACATAGACACAAAAACTCTTAATAAAATTCTGGCAAAGAGCATACAAAACACATTAAAAATGATTATTAAACATGATCAGGGGGGTTCATCCCAAAGAGGCAGGGTTGGTTCAGCATACCAAAATCAATAAATGTAATTCATCACATCAATAGACATAAAGAAAAAACTACATGATTATCTCAATAGATGCAGAAAAAGCATTTAACCAAACTCAGCATTCATTCCTGTTCAATACACTAGAAAAACTAGGGATAGTAGGAACATATTTCAACAGTATAAAAGCTATCTACGCTATGCTCAAGGCCAACATCATTCTAAGTGGGGAGAAATTGAAAGCATTTCCTCTAAAAACTGGAACAAGACAAAGATACTCTCTTTCATCACTTTTATTCAACATCATCCTTCAAATTCTAGCTAGTGCATTTAGACAGAAGAAAGAAATTAAAGGGGTTTGAATAGGAAAAGAACCCAGACTATCACTATTTGCCAATGACATGATTCTATACTTACAGGATCCAAAAATTTTCACCAGAAAATTTCTAGATTTAATAAATGAATTCAGCAAATTAGCATGATATAAAATCAACATCCATAAATCAATTGCATTCCTATACACCAATGATGAATCAATTGAAAGAGAAATCAGGGAAACTATCCCATTTACAATTGCCTCAAAAAAATTTGGGGAATTAATCTAACAAAATAAGTGAAATACCTGCACAATGAAAACTACAGAGCTCTAAAGAAATAAATTGAAGAAGACCTTAAAAAATAGAAAGATCTCCCATGTTCTTGGATAGACAGAATTAATATTGTCAAAATAGCTATACTACCAAAAGCACTATACAGATCTAATGCAATTCCTGTTAAAATTCCAATGATTTTTTTCATAGCAATAAAAAAAGCAGTCATGAAGTCATCAAAATGTCTTCCTAATGCTAATTATACTAACAGCTCCCACCTCCCCCAACAACAATGTCTTTCTGATGCTAATCCAGGGAGGAATTAGCATGACAATGAATTAGCAAATTCATTTTTCCAAATGAATTAGAAAATTCATTTGGAAAAATAAGATACCCAGAATATCCAAAGCAATCATTAGTAAGAAAAGTAATGAAGAAGGCGTCACAATGCCAGACTTTAAATTACACTACAGAGCTATGGTAACAAAAATGACATGGTATTGGCACAAAAATAGATTTGAAGACCTATGGAACAGAATAGAAAACACAGAGACATAACCACATAAATATACTTATCTCATACTAGACAAATACTCCATTAACATACATTAGAGAAAAGGTAGCCTCTTCAACAAATGGTACTAGAAAAACAAAATCCATATGTACTAGATTGAATTGTAGTAGATTAAATATCCCACCCTGCACAAAACTCAACTCAAAGTTGATCAAGGACCTTGGAATTAGACCAGAGACCCTGCACCTACTAGAAGAAAAAGTAGGCCCAACTATCCATCATATTACCTCAGGAACAGACTTCCTCAATAAGACTCCTAGAACACAAGAAGTAAAATCAAGAATCAATCAATGAATTGGCATCAAACTAAAAAGCTTCTTCACAGCAAAGGAAACAATTAAGAACATAAACAGAAAGCCTATAGAATGGGAGAAAATCTTTACCACCTGCACCTCAGATAATGCACTAATCTCTAAGACAAATAACTCAAAAAACTCAACACCAAAAAAATAACCCAATCAATACATGGGCAAAGGAACTGAACAGGCACTCCATAGAAGAAATATGAATAGTCAAAAAATATATGAAAAAATGTTCAACATCACTAGCAATTAGAGAAATGCAAATTGATACTACACAGATATTCTACCAAACTTCAGTCAGAGTGGCAATTATCAAGAATACAAGTAACAATAAATGTTAGCAAGGATGTAGGGGGAAAGGTACACTCTCATACATTCCTGATAGGATTGAAAACTGATACAACCACTCTAGAAAACAGAATGGATGCTCCTTGAAAATTGCACTTTTTGACCCAGTTATCCCACTCCTCAGTTCATACCCAAAGGACTTTAAATCATCATGCTATAGTGATGCAGCCACATCATTGTTTATAGCAGCTGAATTCACAGTAGCCAAGATATGGAACCAACTTGAGTGCTCTTCAACAGATGAATGGATAAAGAAAATGTGGTTTTTATACACAATGGAATATTACTCAGCTATAAAAAGTAATGAAATTATGGCATTTGCCAGTAAACGAATGGAACTGGAGACTATCGTAAGTGAAATAAATTGGTCCCAAAAAACCAAAGGTTGAATATTCTCTCTGATATGTGGATGCTAACCCATAGCAAGGTAGAGAAAGGAGGGGAAGTATAGAAATTCACTGAATTGGACAAAGAAGAATGAAGGGAAGGGAGGGGGATGAGAATATGGAAGACAGTAGAATTAATCAGACAACTTTCCTATGCTCATATATGAATACATAACCAGTGTAACTCTACATCATCTTCAACCACAAGCATGGAATCATAACTATAATTGTTGTACCCCATGTATATACAGTATGTCAAGGTATGCTGTACTGTCATATATATCTAAAAACATCAAAAATAATAATAAATAAATAAAAATAAAAGTCAGGAGGTAGTGGAACAGAAAAAAGGGAGAGCAAATTAATTGAAAAGTAAAGTTTTCCCTTCCAAAAAAATGATAGAAAATAAATATAAGCAACTTCAAAATATAATTGAAGAAGATAAAAGGCCCTTTATAATTGGAAAAATGAGCTCTTTCCTGAATAAAAACATAGTAAGTTGATATTTTATGTGTCAATAAATGTAACTCAACTTTCTGGTTTTAAAGCATTCTTTGGTTTTGTATGGTTTTTTAGTGGAGCATTATTGAATATAAAGAAATTGGGGCAGAATTTAACATTTATGTTGAAAAGTAATTGCAATAATTATTAAAACTTCATGGTAAACATTACTACTTAGAAGAGATTAATCCTAACTGGTAATAAAAACTACTTTCTGAGATTGGCATAGAATGAAATAAATAAAACAATATAACTGAAAAAACAAGTAATAACATTAGAGTGAAAGTGGAAATTTAATATATTAAAGGATGGTTATTATTTTAGGGGAAAAATGATCCCTTATCTACCTGTAAAGTGGTTTCCATCTCTGGGGTGGAGCCACCACATACCCCTGTAAGAGCCACTATTTACTGAGCTTTTTATGAATGTGAAGATTTAGACATAATAAACTTTCAATAGGCAAATAGAGCTCTTCCATGGTAGACTTGAGAAGATAAAAGGAACACTTAGCACAAAGTTTGCAGTATAGTAGACACTTTTAGAAAGTAAACATGAGCATCTTTTACTCAAGGAAAGCAAACCTAAATCAAATTCATTAAATTGTATGAAATAGCATTTTTCTTAAACACACATACACACAAAGACAGAGTGAGAGAGAGAGATTTCAAGGCCTTCCTTATACAGTAGAAACATAATCTTTATTCAATAAATACTTAATGGAAATTTTGTTCTGAAAATCCAAGAGTTCCTACAGATTTTTACTACTTTTCACTGATACGTTTCTAAACTAGCCAATTTTCTTATCTAAATTCCATATCCAAATGACAAACTGTTTTTTGTGCTTATTCTTCCTTTTCCATCTTCTGTCAAAAATTCTGTATCCACCTTCAATCCAAAGCTTCAGGAATATGGATGGCTTTGATTAGTGATAACTCTGATATGGAACCTAAAGAGAGTCTCCTCAGAATGAGTGTTTTCCCTCCAACCTCAGACATGAACTGCCACAGCCATGGCCACTTCCTGTCTGGGGTGTCTTGGTCCCTACAGCAGGTGGGTGTCTCAGGCAGACCTTGGGTTTTTGTAGGACTACCTCCAACAGTTCTCTCACTGTGCTATCTCTCAGTGCACAGAAATACACAGCTGAGTCCCCCAGCTGTGAGGCTGAGATGACAAGCTGGATGGATTTGCTTGCCTTCTGCAAATTCAGTGAGTAGCGACCTGCTGCGGCATTTTGCTGACTGTAAGAGTTCTGACGAATGAGGAAGACCATCTCCCCACTGCTGGGCTGCTTGTACCAGAGGAGATCATAACCTCCAGCACTGGTGTCATAGGTGCAGGGCAGGCTCACAGCCTCCTTCTCCTGCACCCACATGGCTGGCTGGGCCTGAGTTACCTTCTGGCCAAAACTGGATCCTGAAGGAAAAAGGACAAAATTAGAAAGTTGAGGGACAAGTGGTGTGGGACAAAAAAAAAAAGGAGGCATCTTTATACACTGCTAACCCACCCAAAGTTCCTTTAAGTATATATACCCTGTGCCCTAGTGCCTAGGTCACAGAGGAGGCCCGTTCCCACAGGGACCATCCCTACCCAGCCACATGGACACCATGACCAGCTTCAGCAACCTGGGCAGCACCATGTTTATCTTCTTCCTTCTTTGACTTTAGGGCTCTACACTGGGAGGGAAGCCTGAGAGGGTGAGGGAGGAACTACTTGCTCTGAGCTTCTTCTGCACCAGAACAGGAAACAGAGGCTTCCTATATAATGCATTGTTACCCCTAGGTCTCATGGCCCTGCATTTTTCCCCTCTCACACAAACTCATATGCTGACTTCCTATGAAATAGTCACCAGTAGGTACATGTAATTCCAAAATTACAAAAAGAATTCATTCTTTTACAAATTGAACTATATAAGAAACTCATGGATCAATCCTCCCATCAACATACAACAGATCGCCTTTTCTGGCCTCTCATTTAACCAGCCTCCATATGGCCTAAACCTAGATGACATGGTATTCTGAAATGTTCCAGAGAAAGATGCCTTTGAAACTTATAGAAAGGAGCTAAGTACTGTTTACTACTAGTTCAGCAGAAAAATTACAAGAAACTGATCTTAATTTCATTGAACAACTAGTATGACATCATTCATCCTAGAATGACAAGAATTAAAAAGTAACTGATTAAATATCTTAACTTCAACAGATAATGTCCCTAAGCAGACAGTCCTCAGAAGATGATGTCCATTAGCAGACAGTCTTCAGAAGATGATCCTTGAAACACACAAACCCTGGCACAATGTAGACAGTGCCCCCAAGGCTATCAGAACACAATTCTCTTGCTGACTGTAATCACTTGCTGTGATATTTCCTGTCCTATCCTTAATTTTTATATTTTAAGAAGTATTTTCTCACATTAATGGTAGAATGTTAAATATTTCTAATTTTTCCTACTTTGTTCTTGTACTAACAAAATAACTTGATTAGGTACAGGCTTTATTGAGGTGCTTTATTTCAGCTCTGTAAAGCCACTGATAGTAAAACAAACCTAAAGAATTGTTGGATATGTCATTCAATACCACTTCCGTAAAAATCCAACTCATAACTCAGCCTCAAGGAGTACAGCTCAAGTGACTTCTGATCAATAAAATTAGACTTAAAATGTTAGCAATGTATCTACTGGTAAATATTTACTATAAAGTTGGTACAATTAACTTATGTAGAGAGAATGATTGTTTGAACCAACATAACACACAAATGAAACTCTCTAATTGTCATAATAGTGAAGGATTTTTTTGTTTTCCCCACTTTTGGTAGAAATAGAAATCAGATCTCCAAGAAAATATAAACATTTGAAATGACGATTTTTTAAAATTAATTAACATAAAAGTTTAAAACATTCAGGAGTAGGAGCAACTGAATTTGGTGCAGAGATGGAGGTCTCAATGTACATAATGGCATTTGCTTCCTCTATCCAAGACTCAGACTTTTCACAGAATTTAAATTGTATGATTCTAGTAGCTCAGGAGGCTGAGGCAGGAGGATACATTCAAGGCCAGCCTCTATAACTTAGGGAGACCCTAAGCTACACAGCGATACCTGGTCTTTAAATAAAACAAAAAAGGCTGAGACTGTGGCTCAGAGGTACAAATGACCCTAGGTTAAATTCCTGTACCAAAATAAATAAATAAATGTATTGTATGTACTCTTCACAGTACATTCGTAAAGTCACAAATAGAAGAGAACACACTAAAGTTTGCCTGGACTTAGGGATGGGAGGGTGCAATTACAATAGGGAGACAAGAGGTTCTGAAGTGATGACATTGTTCCATATCATGATTGTGCAATGGTTACACAGATTTATATGATGCACTGAAATTTGGGGTTCAGAGATACAACTGTACACCAAAAAGTTAACTTTTCTGTAAATAATTTAAGAAATAATATTTGAAACACCAGGAAAATAGTCATCATTATATTTCTATATTTGTGACTGGACTAAATCTAATACATAATATTACTTACTAAATGTCGGGGGGAAAGCCCCAGCCATACCCACCGTGAGAGGCAAAATAACACCACCAAAACTAATCAGGCCCTGACCCCTGGAATGCCAGTTAACTCATATGCAGGTATGATTAATTTAAAGATCCGAAGCTCTTTAGAGAATATACTGCGTTATATAAAATTTTTAAAGCAATCTTGTGTGTTCTTGCAAGAAGGACACTTGACAATGGAAGAAAGATGCCAGGGTGTCTGTGAAGGCAGAGACCGGAGGAGGCAGCCACAAGCCCAAAGTGCTGGCAGCCATCAGAGCTGAAGGAGGGCAGAAACATATTCTCCCTACAGCCTCTGGACAGATGCAGTCCTACTGACACCTCCATTCCAGCCCAGAGAAACTGATTTCAACTTCAGGCCTCCAGAACCATGACAGAGAAAAACACTTTGGTTACTATAAGCCACCAAGTTTGTTACAGAAGCAAAAGGAAAACACACACCAGCTATGGTGTGGTTCCAAAGCTGGAACATGTCTGGATCCAAGATAATTCACCTGCACACTGTGGATGGGGGTTTTTGTTTTGGGGTATGTGTGTGTGTGTGTGTGTGTGTGTGTGTGTTCATTCTTTTGGATAAACTGTCACCTTAGTCAGATAGATCTTTTAGGTGAATAATAACATACCCTCTCTCTTATACTATGAAACTTAGCAATAAAATGTAAGCCATGCTTTCCTCTCACTCCATTATCAGTCTTGGAGGAAATGAACTAATAAGGAGTCCACTTCCTTCTCCAGGACAGGAGCTAGTGATAATATTGAGGGAAATAAGAACAGTCAGTTGAAGGAGGGACCACAACATCAGCCACTCCTATTCAGATGTTTTAAATCTTATTTATTCTAAAGACTATAAGAACAAACCAATTAGCTGAGAACTCTAACATCCAAGACTCAGCCAAAAGGGATTTTCCTCACCATATCAATCACTAGCTGTATTCGTTCTTAATATGAGAGCTCTTAAAATGCACCTACCTTTGACAAGAAGTTGGAGAATTAGGAAATTTCTTCCACAGTTCCTTTGCTTTCCTTCATTCATTAGCATCACTAGAAGATATAATTTAAAAAAAAACTTGTGATACCTGACCTAAAGGGTTCCCACACTTATCACTCTGCCTCACATCTCCCTACTTTACTTTTATCAAACACTAAAAAAATGTTCTAGAACTACCTTGTTCATTTTCTTGTTGTTTTCGGTTGTGAGCATGGTGGTGATGATGGTGTTTATGTTTTAATTGTCTGTCTCACCAGTTCTGAAATATAAACTTCATGACTGAAGGAACTTCTTGTCCTTTGTTCATGCCCATATTCTCAGCATAACAATTGCTGGCACATGTTTGGTACATAATAACCATGTGTGGAACTGATGAATAAGAAAATGTCCAAAACTCAAAAAAAAAAAAAAAAAAACTTGTGATAATAATGCTTGATTC
>PVHX01025044.1:0-23038 GCA_004024805.1 Geosciurus inauris | reverse complement strand
CTGTCAGGAGTGGGTCCTCGGAGTACAAGGGCCGTTGGCAGAGGAAAGACTTCCCAGCTGGTCACAGTCACATGCAGAGGATCTGGAGGAAGTGAGAGTGTGCCCCAGGCCTGACCTCTGGTTCACAGAGTGCCTGGGCTGGGGTGCAGCTCACCCTGGAAAGCGCTTGCCCAGCAGGCCCTGGGCGCCCTCCCTAGGAGACCAGGGAGCAGAGTGGGTGGTATGAGACCGGGGGGAACTCAAGGCAGGGCAGAGGACAGGGCCGTGCAGGGCCATTAAGAGCAGCTGCGTCAACAGAAGAGGAAAGCAACTGCAGAGAAGGTCCAACCCTGACCAGCTCCGTCTTGGCTGTTCTCAGGAACAGAGGCAGGCAGAACCCTGGAAGGACGCACCAGCCCTGTGGACCTTTTCTGAAAGATTAGCAGAGGGGGCTATCTCCTAAGGATGGTCCTTGTCCACGTCCCTGGGGAGCTGCCTCTCCCACCAGGGTGTCCCTGTTCTCATGTGGGGAGCTGTCACTCCCACTAGGGTGTCCCTGTCCTCAGCTGCCACTCCCACCAGGGCCTCCCTGTCCTCATGTACTACAGGGAGCTGCCTCTCCCACCAGGGCGTCCCTGTCCTCAGCTGCCACTCCCACCAGGGCGTCCTGCTTGTCTTCTTGACAGTGGGTGCTCCTGACCTGGCTCCCTGCTCACCGCCTCTGTCTTCCAGCACGATCATGCACGTGCTAAAGGACGGCACCTCGCCTGTTCGTCCCCACAGCATCCTGGGGTTCATGAAAAGCACACAAATACCTTCCAGTGAAGGAATGCCTTGTAGTTCAGAATTGAAACACTTGACCCTGAAATGTACTCACAGTTGATTTAAACTGGCTGAGCATGATCCAGGGAGCAGCTGTCCCCGACTACTCCCATGCTATTGGCCCAGAAGAGTGGACGTGTTATGACACGCTTTCTGCCTGAGCACCAGGTGAGCCGCTAAATCCTCATCAGACCAGAGGTCCTGCAGGACCTGAGGCCCAGAGGCCAGGGCGCTGTCACTCTGGGGCCTATTGAGTGGACCAAGGGTTATGTTTCTCCAGGGTGACGTCAGCCCCGGCTGCACAGGCCCCTTTTGTGCCAGCTCTGGGTGGTGACGCCATTCACAGGATGGCCTGGGCTGACACCTGGGTCCCCAACAGTCAGCCATGACTCCTTGTCCGCTCCGTGCTGCTGCCCCCCAGTGGGCCACCGGCACATACTTCCCGTCACACGGGAGCTGCGTCTGTCACGTGTGCCGCCACTTCCTGGCTGCCAGCAGCCCTGCCAGGAGGAAGCCAGCTACTGAGGCCTGACAGATGGAGGGCTGAGGCCTAGAGGCCCAGCTGTCTAGGGTCACACCGCTGCAAAGTGGGTGCAGTCTCTGGCTGGATAGCACAACCAGAGGAGGACTGTCCTGCTCCCGGGGCCTGGAGAAGGAAAAGGAGAGCCAGGAGGAGGAAAGGAAAACGGTGGGAGGTGGAGGAGAGAAGGAGACGCCTCATTCACCAAAGAAGAAACGGAGCCTCTGGGTCATGTGCCTCCAGAATAGGGGCAGCACAGCTGAGGCTGTGGCGTGTGCCCCCGCGGGCCCAAGGGCTTCATTTTGTTAACATGAGCCGCTGAAACGAGCTTTCACAACTCTGAGGGGCTTCCGTTTCCAGGTGCATTCAATGGATGCGGCAGGCGAGGCTCAGGACAGGCGAACGGCCCATCTCACCCCGGGGTCACAGAGCGAGGAAGAGGTGGAGACCTGGCAGCTGGGTGCAGGACCCACGCTCCCAAGGCCTGCATCATGGCCCCTGCCACCAAGTGTTCCCGCCTGATGCACGTGAGATCCCAAGCAGCCGGGTCTCTGACGTAGCGCCCAGATGGCGGAGGACGAGGCTGCGTCCACCAGGCCACGCCTGGCCCTCAGGCCCTCTGGAAGCTAGAGCAGGACAGCTCTGAGGCTTCTGAGGTCCCCTTGCCTGGGCTCTCTTGCCACTCTGCAGCAACATGAGCAGCTCCTGCCGCCAGTGACGTTCACGGAGCAGGGGGACAGGAGGGATGCTCCACCCCTGGGGCTGGGTCCAGTCCTGCCACTCAGAACACGTGGGTGCAGCATGGCCCTTGCCAGTCCGGGGCCTCCTGGGCCCGACTCTGCCTTCACGGGGCTGAGGGTGTAGCTAGAACACTCTGGAACTCCTTTAGCACGGGAGACTCTGGGTCACGTGTCCACCGATCCACTCGAGAACATCCACTGGACCCTTTCTAAGCGAGGGCTCTGTTCTTGGTGCCGAGGGCCCCAGCAGACGGCACTGAGCTGGCCGCTGTCCCGGGAGCCCGTCCTGGAGCTCGCAGCCTCCATGCCGTGGCTGCTTGTGCTGGACGGCTCCTTGCGGCTCTGCGCACTGTGAGGTGCCAGTGGCTCCCCTGTCCACTCCCATGAGAGGCCAGCACCCGCCTCCCCACTTTGCCAAGTTCCCTGGGGGACAAAGTCGCCCCTCTGGAGAACAGCTGCTCTGAGAAGAGCAACTGAAGGGGTGAGCAGTCTTCAGGAACAGTAAGGGCCCTGAGGGAGCTGGCTTCTCCCTCTGGGCTGGGGCTGGGGCTCAGTGGTACAGCCCGCCTGGTGTGGGGGGCCCTGGGGTCCAGCCACAGCACTGATTAAAAAACAAAAACAACAACTCACTTCTCCTTACCCTGGAGGCACAAGAAATGAGAACGCCCCCACCGCCCCATCCCTCTGTCCTTCACAAGTGGCTCCCTGCAGAGCCCCAGGGCCTAACCCTGTTTCCTGGACATTCACATTCAACTGCAAGCTCCTTCCTGTGCGGTAGCAAATGAGGAAGGCTGGCCAGACCACTTCTGCAGCCCAGCACCCTGGCAATCAGTGCCAACTTCAGGCAGGCGAGAGGGTCGCGGGGCAGGCGTCCTCATGGCCATCCCTTACCAGATTACAGCCTCCTCCCATAAAGCTGGTGGACAGACAGGCTTCAAAGGAAGAAAGACAAGCAACTTATGAAGGCTGGAGCTGAAGGCCATCGGGAGTCACCAACCAGGTGTCAAAGACACGGGCCCAGGGTTCAGAGAGGCTCCTGTTTGTGTCCCAGCCCTGCCATGTGTGTGGCAGCATGGCCTGAACATTGTGCTATCTCTCTGAACCTCTGCTTCCGCCCCCGTGAGGTGGGAATGATCAGACTTGGTCTCACTCAACTTCTTGTTTGATCTTTGATGCTGAGACTGACCCAGGCCTTGTGCACGTGAGGCGTGAGCTCTACCACTGGACTGCACCCCAGCCCCTCTCGCTGAGCTTTCGCCATCTCTTGTATTAAAGCAGGTTGAACCGAAACCTAGCAAAGAAGCCCAAGAGGCCCTCGTCATCAGTAACGCTGCCGTTACTGAGCACAGCTCAGGATGTGGGGTCTGGCTAATGCTTGGCCTATCCTATCCACGGCATAGGAACACGTGCGGAGAGGACCTCCGAGAGGAGGCCATTTGTGAGCTGTGGGGACCATTCCGCCAGCCAGACGTGGTTACGTTGGTTAAATGTTGCTTTTCCCATGAAAAAGTTTGTTCTGCATTATTAAGACATTTAAGTTGAAAATCAACCCACCAGAGAGCAAAGAGCAGTCACCCAGGGGCCAGGGATTAAGGCCACTGCCTCCCCTGATACCCAACACGTGGACTCCAAAGCTGTCCACGGGTGCCAACTGAGAATGGAGACGGCAAACTCTCGCTTCCTGGCTGACTGCGACCTGATCTGGTCATTTTTTAAAAAATTAGAGCTTTACAGTTACACAGAGTAGTTCGGTTCATCTCGACAAATTCGTACAGTCATGGAATTCAACTTGAGTTCACACCCCCCTCTCCTTGCCCTCCTTCCTCCCCTCATTTCCCCTTTTGCTACTTATTACGGTTAGAGATGAGGTGTCCCCTAAAAGCTCAAGTGTGAGACCATCCAAGAAGGCTTAGAGGTGTAATGATCCAGTTATGAGAACCTCAACTCAATCAGTGAATTAATCCCGATGGGGATTAAGCGGGCGGTAACTGTAGGCAGGTGGGGTGTGGCTGGAGGTGGGTCACTGGGGCTGTGCCTTAGGGGCATATATTGTGTCCCTGGAGAGTGGGAGTCTCTGCTTCCTGGTGCCATGTCCTGAGGTGCTTTCCTCTCCTCACCCTTCATCCATGATGTTCTGCCTCACCCTGGGCCGTGTATGGACTGAGACCTCTGAAACTGTGAGCCCCAAATAAACTTTTCCTCCTTTAATTGCTCATGTCAGGTCTTTTGGTCACAGCAGTGAAAAACCAGACTAAAACACTACTTTACTGATCTTCCCTTTGCTTATCTGTATTTATTTGTTTATTTTGGGGTACTAGGGACTGAACCCAGGGGTGCTTAACCACTGAACCATGTAAAGCCCTTTTTATTTTATTTTTTCATTTTGAAACAGGGTCTCGCTAAACTTCTCAGGGCCTTGTTAAGTGGTTGAGGCTGGCCTCAAACTTTGAATCCTTCTATCTCAGCCTCTGGAGTCTTTGCGACTAGATGCATGTACCCTTGCCATACCTGGCTTCATCTGTTTATTTTTGATCGGTTCTTTCTACTTATACAAAAAAGCAAAATTCCCTGTGGTCTGTTTATAGATGCGCGTAGCATGATTTTTAGAAATTCCTTCTGGATTTGCTCTCCTTCCTACCTCCCTCTCATCTTTTACTCCTCCTCCTCCTCCACTGATTTTCCCTGTATCTTTGTGATATGTGATCCTCCCTCTTTATTTTATCCCAGCTTCCACATATGAGAGAGATTTTCTCGGTCTGGCTGGCTTCATTTAGCACGAGGTTCTCCATGTCCATCATTCACCAGCAAATGCCACCATTTCATTCTTCTTTATCACTGAGTGGAACTCCACTTGCACACACACGATTTCTCACTCCATTCACCTACGGCCTGGCCCTTTGGGTGGATTCCATACTTTGGCTACTGTGAATTGTGCTGCTGAACATGCTGAGGTAGCTGCATCACTCTGGTGAGCTGGGCTTAGTTCTTTCGGACGAGCACTGAGGCGCGGGACAGCTGGGCCTGTGGGCGTGCCGTTCCTAGTGTTTTGAGGGGTGTCCACACTGCTCTCCAGGGTGGTCAGACTGGCCCGCAGTCGCACCAACAGAATCAGTGTGCCTTTCCCCCACACCCTCACCAGCATTTATTGTTGTCTGTGTTCTTGATTCTTGTCATTCTGACGGGAATAAGATAAAACCGTGGTGTTTTGATTTGCGTTTTCCTGATGGCTAGAGATGTTAACAGTTCATGTATTTGTTGGCCATTTGTGTTTTTTTGTTTTGAGAAGTGCCTGTGTAGTTCTTTTGCTCATTTATTGACCGGGTGGTTTGTTTTTTTGGTGTTAAGCTTTCTGAGTTCTTTATATATTTGGATGTTAATCCCCCGTCAGAGAAGCAGTTGGTGAAGATTTTCTCCCTTCCCGCAGGCTCTCTCTCCATGCTCCTGATCATTTCCTTTGCATGCAGAAGTTCCTTGGTCTGATGGCATCCCACCTATGGATTCTAGGTCTTCTTTCTAGTGCTTTGGGAGTCTAGTTAAGGAAGTCGGTGCCTGCGTCTACACAACAAAGTGTGCGACCCTAGGTTTCCTTCCAGTAGTTTCGGGGTGGTAAGAAGGGCTGAGCCCAGCTCAACTAGGTGACACAGTGTGAAATACGAAACCAGGGGGCCAATGCGGGGGAAGTGGCTGTGCAAACCAGGTTCTGTACAGACAGCTGCACTCATCCTCATCCTCCCAGGACGAGGATGTGACTCATCCACCCAGTCACACCAGGCACCCAGAGACCCTCAGTGCTTATTTTCACAAACCCAGGCAGGATCTTTCTGCTCTTCTCCAGAAGGAAGTATCCTCCTTACTGAAACCAGTTGTTAGGCTGTATTTTTAGACATCATGGTACAGTATCAATGAGTCAAAAAAAAATGAGACGCAGACATTGTAGACAGGAAAAGTCACAGAATGGAACCAGGAAAGCTGAGGCCTGGCCGGTGGTGGGGGTTCGTGCTGGGGGCAGTGCAGGTTAACCAGATGAAGCTCTGGCAGGGAAGCGTGTGCAAAGTGGAAATTCTGGCTTTGGAGTAGCCGCGAGCGGCAGGCAGCCTGTGGTCTGGAAACTTTCACCCTGCCAACCGTCGCCTGCTTCTGTGAAAAGCGGCCTGTAGGAAGGAGCAGGCGCTGCGTTCTTCAGAGACTCTAAAGCCACACGTGGCTCGTCATTTGCAGACATCCTGAGCTGTGTGTGAAGTACTGCACGGCACATCTGGAAATGTGCACAGAGCCGCCCACAGCAAACAGCACACACGCCCCAGAGCCTGCAAGTTAACACGCCCTGATTAGAAAACCAGGAGTCGGCTTCGCTCTAGTTGCAGAGTACATGACTGTCGCCGGTTTTCACATCTCTGTCCTTTGTCAGCCCGGTTTGGAGCTTTGATGGACGCTTCTCAAAGCCTCTGCTTTTCATGACCCTGGTGGAAAAGTCCTCAGGGAGTTTATAAATGATAAAAACGGACTGTGTTGAGTCCAGAGTCCTCGCCTGTCTCATAGTTGGAGAGGGGACTTAGAAAATCATTACCAAATCGTGGAAGTGGAAAAGGCAGACTGACTGACTTTCTTTTTTGGATTGCCTTGCTGGGACAGAACCCAGAGCCCATGCTGGCCAGGCAGGTGCTGTGCCACTGAGCGGCACCCTGGCCAGGACACGCTCACCCTTGTTGACTGGGACTGGTACCACCACAGGGGAACCGTTCCCTGTCACCGAGCTTCCTGGTTACCTACGCAGGTTCTGCTTTTATAAGGCATTCAGACTCAACGTGAGACTCAGAGAGGAAAATGGAAAAACACCACCACCAACACCCATGAGGCCACAGGTCAGGGTGCAGACAGAAATAGCAAAAAGAGCCAAAAACAAAAGTTTCTTGGTGAGCAGCAGGCAACTCAACTGGGTAATGGGTCCTTCCAGGGAGTGTGGGGTTGAGGGCCAGCTCACTGCCGCTGACGGAGCCCACGTCCCAATTCCAAGCTGGTCACTAGGCACAGATGACGTTAGAAATCAAGTGCACACGAGCTCGCCGTGAAACACACTCATTGAACTTCCGCCTCTGCCCTGGGAGCTCTGCTGCCCACTGACCCTGGGTGGCAGCGGCTCCATCTCAGGAGGTGAGCATCACCAACACCGGAGGCCCTGCACTGGGGAGCCAGTGGTGAAGCCCTGTCCCACATGCTGCGGGAGGCGGCCGTCTCAGGCAAGTGTGGCCTGCAGAACATTGCAGGTGTGCAGGCCCCAGAGGGACAGTGAGAAAAGGAGGGAAGATGAGTGGCCTCTCTCAGATGGCTGTGCTCAAGGCCCAGCTCGCTTGGCCTTCGAGGGGCTCATTTCTTTTTTTTTTTTGGTACCTAGGATTGAACTCAGGGGCACTCGACCACTAAGTCACACCCCAGCCCTATTTTGTGGTTTATGTAGAGACAGGGTCTCACTGAGTTGCTTAGCGCCTCGCCATTGCTGAGGCTGGCTTTGAACTCGCCATCCTCCTGCCTCAGCCTCCCAGAGTGCTGGGATGACAGGCGTGCAGCCACTGTGCCCAGCTGAGGTGCTTATTTCTTACACCTTTAAAATCAGCTGTGTGCAAGCTGCAGGGCAGAGCCGCACCTAGGCCAACACAGAAGCGCACCATGGTGACGCTCTACTGCACGTGGGCTCTGTCTGCTGCCTGGGGCTGCGACTCCTGTCCACTGTTGTGTCTGCTGCCCTTCCAGGTCCCCCCCCCTCATCGGAATGGAACCTCCTTGAGAAGGGTGCGGCTCACTTTCTGCAGCTTTCCCAGCCCCTGTGACGGTGCCCAGCTGAGCACTGAGCCAAGGAGTGGCCTTCCCCGCCTGTGTACCTGCGTACCTCTGGGTTTTCTACCCCTGCCTACAGGCCAAGCCCCCTGGCAGCTCAGTGACTCCTCTGGCTCTTGGCAAAAGAAACAAATAAACAAAACAAGGCTGCATCTATTCAAGGTGCACAACATGCTGTTCTGACTCCATGGCCTCTGATGGCCTGAGTCCTCCCAGCTGTCCTGCTGCGACCCCTCTGGAACCTTCCCTGCTAGCAGAGGCCACCGTGATCTGAAAGCCCCGGTGGAAGACCTTCCCAGCCTCACAGGCAGCGTTCCCTGAGCACGTGCCATTCTGCCCCATCAGCACGACTCTCGGCCCCTGCTCTCAGTTCCGCTCCTCCTGGGTGAGAAAGGACTGGGAGAGAGGAAATCGCACCCCCATGTGGGGCTGTCTCCGGGGAACCACGTGCCTTCCCCTGGTCTGGCTGGGGTTTTCCTCACCCTGGTCCTCTGCAGCTGGCTTTCTGAAGGGGGAAGGGTTGGGCCGGATCAGCTTCTGTAACAGTGGCTGGTCAGGGGAGCTCCCTGGGCAGTCATTGAATTCTGTATTGCTACCCACCTGGGGCAGGGGACAGTGCAGGCTGGGCTCTGTGCAGGGCTGCAGCGGGCACAGCCCCTCGGCGGTCACACTGTGGTGCCTGGTCCTGGCCTGTCTCAGACCAGCTGGTGACATTAGGAAAGTCTGCGCCCTCTCTGAGTGGCTGCTGGGCACGGGGGTCACTTTTCCTAATGCATTATGAACACTGCCTATGAAGCAGTTACCGCCATTTTTTAAAGCATAAGTCATTATTTAAAAAGCATGAAGGTCAAGGGCATGGACGTGGGCTCTGGTCCAGCTGTGCTCTGCACCACCTGTGAGACCCCGCGGGGTTACTCACTTCACTTGAGCTATGGTGATAATTGTGAATAATGTCATGTTTTTTGCTACCTAACGATGGAGCAAAGGCCACAACAAACACGTTCAGGGTGAACATTCCGAAGGCCATGTTCAGGTGGTGGTGGGTAATGGACAGTTCTGCCGTCTGTGATCCCTGCAGAGGGGAAAGGAGCAGCCGCCCTGCAGGAGCCTCTGCCTTGCTTGACTCCTTATTCACTAAAGCTCAGGGGTGCTTTAACCCAGAGCTACACCCCAACCCCCTTCTACATTTTGAGAGAGGGTCTCACTAGGTTGCCAAGGTTGGCTTCAAATTTGGAATCCACCTGCCTCAGCCCCCTGGGCAGCTAGGATTACAGACACGTGCCACCACGTCTGGTCACATTTAAGCACGGTCTGCTGGGTGTGGTGGTGCACCCCTGTAATCCCAGTGACTTGGGAGGCTGAGGTAGAAGGATCACAGTTTCAAAGCCAGCCTCAGCAACTTAGTGAGGCCCTGTCTCAAAATAAAAAATGAAAAAAAATAGAAATAAAAAGAAGGGCTGGGATGTGACTTAGTGGTTAAGCACCCCTGGGTTCGTCCCCAAGTCCAAAAAAGCCCCCAACAAAAGTCCATGGCCTGAAGGCCCCACCTCCACATGGCCTGCCTGGGGCCTGGGTGCCGTCAGCTCACGAACCACTTTCACCCTAACCCTACTTCCTCTTCTGAAGGTCACATGGGGCCTGGCACCCATTTCTCAGGTGAGACCACTGAGGCCCCGGGAGGGTGGTTCTTCTGTGTGTCACGCAGCTACATGAGCCAGGACACCCAGGGGAGCCTCACTCCTCACTCAGCCGTCCAAACAGCGCCAGGCCCTTTCTCCACGGGAAGCTGCCATGACTGCGGGTTTGTAAGGTGGCGGCAGCTGCTGCCCAGGGAGCGAGCAGAGTCTGTGGTGAGCCTCAAGGGGAGGCTAGGATGTGGGGGAAAGGCACACTCAAACACTGCTGGTGGGACAGCAAATGGGTGCAACCACTCTGGAAAGCGGTATGGAGATTCCTTAGAAAACTTGGAAAGGAACCACCATCTGACCCAGCTATCCCACTCCCCGGTCTATACCCAAAGGACTTAAAATCAGCATACTACAGTGACGCAGCCACTTCAATGTTTATAGCAGCTCAATTCACAATAGCTAAACTGTGGAACCAACCTAGATGCCCTTCAACAGATGACTGGATAAAGAAACTGTGGTATATACACACAATGGAATATTACTCAGCATTAAAAGAGAAAATCATGGCATTTGCAGGTAAATGGATGGAGTTGGAGAACATCATGCTAAGTGAAGTGAGCCAATCCCAAAACACTAATGGCTGAATGTTCTGATAAGTGGATGCTGATCCCCACCCCACCAAAAAAAAGTGGTGCCTGTGATGTAGACAAGACAGAAAGTGGGAAAAGACGAGATGGGGCTGAAGGGTCCAATGGACCCCGCTCCCCCCAGATTTCCACGGACATCTTGGTGGAGAATTAGAAATGCTGTGGAGCTTTCCGTTGGTTCCATTGCCTGCCATTGGTTTTTGCTCCAGCCAGCTGGAGTCCCACTGAGCTGCCACGGGAAGTCGCGTGTCCCTCCTTCTCAGATCCGGCCGTGAGCCGTGGACTGGAATCGCATCCAGGACAGCAAGGACTGTCTTTGCCCCGTAACTGGATATCACCCCGTTGTCGTTCCTTTCTTCTGAGGACAGCATCCTGTTCCCAGCAGAGGGTGCGCAGGGTCGGTTCCGCTGCTCACCACCTGGTAGGTTTGCTTCCCGAGAAGGGACAGTCGTGAGCACTTACTTTGCACCAGGCCCTGGGTGGTAAAATCTGGCAGGGCACCTGTGCCCAGCAGGCGAGTGTCAGAAAACTGAATCTCATGCCACACTCAAAGTGGCCAGGAATTGTTCTTATTTTATTTATGGATCATGGGATATGCCATTTTTTTTGGTACCAGGGATTGAACTCAGGGGCACTCAACCACTGAGCCACCTCCCCAGCCCTATTTGTGTTTTATGTAGAGACAGGGTCTCACTGAGTTGCTTAGCGCCTCACCATTGCTGAGGCTGGCTTTGAACTTGCGATTCTCCTGTCTCAGCCCCCTGAAGTGCTGGGATGACAGGCGTGCACCACCTTACCCTGCTTGGGATATGCCATTTTAAGTAAGCTTCCCGCCTTCCCGAGAAGGGACAGATGTGTGGCTGAGAGGAGTGAACCTTTGGCCTCCAGGTCCAGCGGATCTGAGACTCTGGACGTGTTCTAGAGTGTGGGCCACTGTAGCTCGCCCTGCAATCAGGCACATCAGGCTCGAGGAGAGGACCCAGGGAAAACCAGAGAGCAGCCTGGCTTCGCACCTCCTTAACTGCCGGCCGTGTGGCCCTGGGTGCTAATAAAGCACCGCGAGAGCGTGTCCTTGTCCGTCAAGTGGGAGGGTGCTCTTTCCCGTCCCTAGTGCAGAACTCCTCATCTGAACTAGAGGTTTTCTCCCTGTCCCCTTCGATCCTGATGGTCACGGAGAGGATGGAAGCGAGCCATTTAGCACTTCGGGGAACCATCTTGCTTCTTTGCCGACCGTTAGAGGACTCTGAGGCTGACCAGTGTCACGAGCAAGCCCAGTTGTCTGTCGGCGTCCTACGGCCAGGAACCTGCCCTCGACCAGCCCTGGGTTCTGAGCTGGGCTCCACGCCTTCATCCAGGGTGCAATGGATCCACCGGGGCCGTCACAGGTGCGTACTGAGGCCTTCCTGTGTGCCAGGCCCTGTAGCAGGCTCCGGAGATTCCACGGTGACACAGACCCAGCAAGTCACTCCATTCCACACTCTCCTCAGGAGACAGACAATCAAAAAGCACAGCAACCATGCACGGGCGGCCTCGGCTCATGCATGTGCCACGGGACCCAGGGAGCGAAATGGTGTAATGTGGGGGAGTCGTTCCTTCAGAGCAGCCAGGAAAGGGCTGCTGAGGAGGCGACTTTAATCTGTGAGGGCAAGATGAGGAGTCGACCTTGGGGGATCCGGGGAAAGGGCCTTCCAGACAGAGGGCCTGGAAGTGCAAGGCCCTGAGGCAGCACAGAGCTCAGGACGCTGGTGCAGAACATCCCCCTGTGCTCTCAAGGAACTTTCTAGACATTTCTCTGCTTGCAATGCTAACACCACAGATGCATTCTGTACCTGCTGCGCAGGTCTAAGCTCTGAAGAGCCACAGACGAGTGTGCTAAGATTTTTTTGCTCCTCAACGCCTGATTTTCACTCCCCCCGGGAGTCGAGGTGCCCAGGGAGAACCCACAGTTTCCAGGAAGCGGTGCAGCCGCAGGCTGGCCACGGACAGGGAGCCAACGGGACACAGGGTCAGAGAGCCGACGACGGCTCTCTGAGCGGTGGCTACGGGAGCCCGTCAGAGATGCGGGGCGCCTGGAACCTGTGTTTCACAGGCGTTCCTGGTTGCCCGAGGCACACCCAAGTCCAAACCACTGGCCTGGAACATGCACTCCCTGGGGGCCATGCACACGAGCACGGGGGAGGCCCTCGGAAGCTTTGGGGTGCAGCAGAGGGGTCTGGGCCCCCTGGTGCAGGATGTCCTGGTTGTTGTGGGTGAGGCTGCAGCGGGTGGGCAAAGCTCAAAGACCCAGGAGGCTTTCACCCTCCTTGTCTGTACAATGGGACATCAATCTGGGACCAGGCTGGAACCCGCAGGACCTCACCCTCTCCCTGGGTGGCCGTGGGACAGCAGAATCACGTCTCGGCAGAGCTGCGCGTAAAATGAACAGCTTCAGATGTAACACAAATCTGTGTGAGCTCCGTAACTTGCTGTGGGAATTCGACAAGTGGTGCCTTTGGAGATCTTGGCACAGAGCCCGGCACAGACAATGCCCCCAATAAGTATTCAAGCCACTCTGTGTCACCCCGCTTCTCTCTGCCAGACTCCCAGGGGTCCGTGTGCTGATACGCACCTCCTACTTCCCTTTCAGAGCCATTGGTGCCCACTTGACCAGTTCGGGGGCTGGGCTGGAAGACGCTCTGTGGCTGTGCGTCTGCATCAGGTTCAGAGGCTGCTCTGGATCAGGGCAGAGGCTCTGGTGTCCTCCTCCCTTTCCTTTCAGTTTCCTTCTCCTGTGAGAGCTGTTGGTCTAGAGGACAAAACTTCAGGTAAACCTGTGCTTCACGCTCTGATCCATCACCGAGTCTGGACAGGTGCTGCCTCTGTACAGCGAGCAGTTCCGCGGGCAGGGAGGCGACACGGATGGAGGTATCGGGCAAACCCATGCTCAAGATCCAACTTTGCCGCAGGCCGGAGGGCCCTGGGCCAGTCGTTTATCCCCTTAAATCAGTTTCTTTATCTGATACCTGTGGGTGCCGACAGGGTCCACCTCACAGAGCTGCGGTTGCAATGGGGAGATACGTGGAAAACAGCAAGCAGAGGGCCTGGATTCGGTGTCAGCCAGGAAGATGAGCAATCCTGGGGCCCGCCCTCCGCACAACTCCAAAAAGCGGAACGCGTTTGGGCTGGGGAGAGACATCAGTGCGACAGGTGCATGAACAGATCAAGCCTCCCCAGGCAGGCGGCTCTCTGGACACACAGACTGAATGGACGTGAGACCACCCAGCTGCGCAGGACACCCCTCGCTGAGGCACAGCATGGCATGCGAGTGCTTGCAAGGACACAGTTAGCTTGAGAGCAGAACTCCTGCCACCAGAAGGGGCTCCCACCCCAGCAGCCCACCACGCCCTCTGGCGAGTGCCTGGGGCCTGCACGCCTTTCTCCTAGCACCCCGCCCTTTTTTTGGTTCAACCCCGGTGGTACTTTCCCACTGAGCCCTGGCCCTGGCCCTTTCTATTTTTCATTCTGAGACAGGCTCTTGCTAAGTCACTGTGTTTGCGATCTTCCTGCCTCAGCCTCCTGAGTAGCTGAGATGACAGGTGTGCGCCATGGGCCTGGGTGCCCTAGACTTGAGCTTGGCTCCCCACGTGGTCTGCACACAAGTCCTCTTTTGAGTTTCCCTCTGATCTCCTTCCTACCTCCAGGCATGAGTGCTGGGAAAGTACCCTTAGAACCCAATTCATCCTCAACCATGGAGATTAACAGCCGCTGTCTCACAGAAGCCACGTGTGGTGCTTAGGGACAGTGCTAAGCAACTCTGAGACCCTGCCTCTAGGCCAAACACAAAATAAGGCTGGGGATATGGCTCAGTGGTTGAGTGTCCCCAAGTTCAATCCCCGGTACCCTTTCCCCCCAAAAAAGAGGTGCATCCAATTTTGATGGAAGAGTAATATCCTTTCCCCATAGGGACTGCTTTCTTCCTCAAGAGCATCTCAATGCCTGATTCCACATGGTCCCAGCAACTTCTCCGTTTCCAGCGTGGTCTCCCTCTCCCTGCCCTACGCACACAGTCATGGGCTCTAAGACATCTGGGTCATCTCAGGCCTTAGCCAAGGTTTCCTCTCTAGGCGAAAAGAAAAGGCAGTGGACAGGAAGAAAGAAGAGAGAGGAGGAGGGGAGGGGGAGGAAAAAAAGGGAGGGGAGGAGGTCCTGGTCCAGCCGCCTCTGTGGAAATGCCCAGGAGTGCCCTTTCTTAGCCACCGGGGAGAGTTGAAGGGGTCGCTAGCCTGGCCACGCTGCGCTCCACGGAGGAGCACGCAGCTCACTTGTTCTCAGCCTTAGCTCTGCAGCACACAGAAACAGCTCATGCAAGAAATCTTACAGTTTTCTAACATTAAGCAAGAAGACAGTCTTAACGGGGGTTCCGAGAATCCTATTTCAGTCACAGCAAGTCTCATCCTTGAGGAACGAGTTGAGACAGGCCCCTGGGAGCTCGCCAACCTCCTGGGTTCCCACCATATACGTTAGCGCTGTGGTTTTTACCTACAGGAACCACGACTCGTGACTAGAGAGAAGACGCGGGTGCTCTGTCCTGGGGCATTTGGTGTGTCTGCCCACTGTCCTCTGCCGGCAGCGGGAAGACACGCCCTACAGGAAGCAGAACCTCATTTGGGACATTGCTCCTTAAAGTCCATGCCAAGATGCAGGCGCCCATGAGAAGGCTCTCTTGAAGCACAAAACAGAGAGGCTGGAGGCTGGAGGCTGGGCAGAGCACCACCAGAGTACACACTGCACAGACCCGAGACTCAGGAGACCCCGACTCGAGGCTGTGCCCTGTCTCCTCCAGATGTGGAGTCTTAGGGAAATCCCCCTTCTCTCCTATTTTGAACCTCCTCCATTACAGGAAGAGGAGACTGACCAAGTGACTTGCAAGTTCTCTTCCAGCTTGGACGTCCCATGAACGTGCGTCACAGTTCTGCTCCACCCTGGTTCACGTCACCCCCTTTTAGGACAGTCCCTGGGCGCTCCCCGCTGGAGGGACGAGCACCTGTGTACAGGACCTGATCTAGCAGGAATGACTTCCCCGCTGCTCCAAGTGTAGGGCAGATAAGTGGCCTGCAGGAGCACACAGAACGTAGTTGGAATTGAAGCTGGTGTGTCTGAATATTTTTAGACCCTCTGGTAAGAGTGGTGGCTTCTGATCCCAGAAAGACCTAGCTTCTGAGGAGTTCCAGATGTCCATCACTTCACGGGAGCCCCGGGGGCTGCAATTCCGCTGTGAGAGACCAGGTCATGGACAGCAGCTGGTTGGACACTGCTCCTCTCCACCCTTTCAGGCACGAGACCCCCGGGGACAGGGTTCTGGCTGAGGCTACAGTGTCACACTGCATTCAGAGGGGGCAGTGGGGCAGTCCCTGCGGTGAGACTCTTATTTCCTGGACGTTTCCTCTCTGCAGACTTCCTTCTACCCCAAGGGTTCTGCCATCCACTGGATGACATAATTTCCTCTGTTTTCTGAAGTCAACCCAGGTTCCCCCTCCTGACATCTACCCATCAGGGGAGAAAAATGGACACGCAGCCCTGGGCTTCATGAGTTCACCCTAACTGCATCACCAGGGAGGAGGGCACAGACCTTCCCTTTAATGAGGACGTAGACTTTCCCTGACAAATCATCAAGGCCTATTAATTAACTGATCGCCACCTTCCAAGTGATCCTGTGCCATCTCTACCTCGAGCTGCTGGATTCTGATCACGCAGAGGCTCCCCCTGAAACCAGGCTGGACCCTGCTGCTGGCTCCAGGCCAAACGGGGGTGTGCCCCAAAGGTCCTCTCAGAGAGGCCACTCATGGGTCCTAGGGTACCAGGGTCTGTCCTGCCAAGTGCCCACAGACGGAGGCAGCCCCACACACGTCTTGCTGAGGAGACTGGACAGTTGTGGAACCCAAGGCCTTCCCACTGTCCGTCTCCCAGGGTGAGGGAGCTGCAGTCTTTAAGAAGGGAGGAAAAAAAGACTGAGGGAGGGTGTGGGGTGTGGAACTAACGCATTTCAACCAGGGTTACCAGCCGGCCCTTTCAGACCATTAAAGGAGCAAAGATGCATTTCAGACAATCACAGGACGGCATGGGGACACCTCCCCTGTGGCCCATCGGGAGCCCCTCTGGGTCTCCTGAGCAGCGAGATTCTTGGGACAGAGTGAAGATAAATCTCTCTCATAAGGTCGTGCTGAGAGTCAGTCTCTGAAATACTGCAGAGGGCCGACCTGCGCGTAATATGAAATCTCCCCAGGTCTTGCCAAGAGAGCCGGGGAAGGCTCGGGAAGCACCGGGCACAGCCTGTGGTGGGGCGAGGGCACGAGGAGCCTTCTTACCTCCAACGCATGGTCCAGGCTCATTCAGACGGGAGGGTGCTGCACGGAGGGCCCGAGGGCTGCCAGTGCTCCACCGGCGCCTGCTGGAAGTGGGGACCTGCAAACCTCCCACTCCTTCCACTCCTTCCGCTGCCATAGGATCTCAAGGAAATGACCTTACAGTTGCTTTGATTAGAAACAAAGGCTTTCAACATGAGTCAGGGGAGCAGGGGAGGGGCGGGGGCAACCACTCAAAGGCCTCCTCGTCCTGCTGGCCACCCAAGGCCCCCTCCATCACACACCCGCAACGCACGAGAAGTGTTTGCTGTGCTCTGACTTCCCTGCTGGGGCACCGGGGGGCTGGGGGCTCCTCGGGAGCAGGCCACCCCAAGCACCACGCCACAGCCAGCTGCAGCTCTTCCCGGGCCTGTTCTGGACGAGGCTGGGACGTGGATGTGTGGAAACGAGCAGGACACTTAATTCAACGGTGCTGCTGTGGACACTTCCCTTCAACAGCTGACCCACGCAGAGAGAAACCCAGAACCCCACCGACACCCTTAGCGGTATCCGCGAGCCTCACAGATCCCAGCCACAACAGAAAAGCCTGGCACGACGACTGTGGGCCCAGAGAGGACGGACTCAATCAACTACTGCTGGAAGCGCTCAAGGGATGGAAGTAATCAAGACACAGGATGCTTCAAGTGAAGGCGGAAGAAAAACAGAGTCCAGGGAGGGTCACACACTCAATTGTGCCTCAGAGCAGTTATTTAAGGACTCAGGACAGGGTGTCCTCCTTTACCACCTGAGAAAGAGAACCTTCTGGAACTCAGTGCAGGGAGGGGTGTGACCAGGAGCTCTGCAGCAGGAGAAGCCTGGGGTGGGGCAGCTGGACCTCCTCGGGAAAGCTACTTGATCTGAGAACCTGTTCCCTCCTTTGGAAAATGGAGACAAAGGTCTCTCTCAGAAGGGCTTGAGAGGAATTAAATGATAATGCATGTAAAGCATGGAGAATGTGGGAGCCCGTAACTATCAAGTGTCTCAACGCTACAGGGCAAGGTGCCATGCTCCCCGCTACAGGCCGTTCATCCCACAGAAACGAGGGGGTGGCTGGAGGGCAAGTCCTTTCACGGACTGTAATTACTTTGAACCACAATACGCCGCCTGGGGAAGATGCAGCCTGAAACAACCTCGCTCAGTGCCAAGTGCGCACGCACAGAGGGGTCACTTGATGAGATCGGTAAAAAGGTGCCGAAGAATTTAACCCAGACTTAGAAACTACGCGTGGGCGTGTGTCCTCACAGGGGGAGCGGCTGGATGTTAGAAGAAAGGAGCTCCTGAGACATCACTGGGAAAGGCCAGCCCCCAGGGGGCGTGCTGCGGAGACCACACACGTGCATGATGGGGGACGGGAAGAGGTACACCATGATGTGCATCTTACATTCCCAATGAAGCCTCATATGCAGAGATTCAAAAGGTGCTGTAACTCACAAAGTTGGGCAGAAGCAGTCCTAGAGAAATGGGATCCAAAGGTCAGATCGGGAATACCAGGTTGAGCCCACCACACTTCAAAATGGCCCCCGCCAGCAGCTGGGCACCAGGCAGGACCTGACCCGGCACCCAGCGAGGTAGACTTAGGAAGTGCTGTTTAAGGAAACCTTAGTCCATTTTGTGTTGCTATTACAAACTACCTGGGACCAGGTAATTTATAAAGAATAAAGGTTTATGTCAGAGCTCTAGTCTCTTTAAGTCCAAGAACTTGGCAATGGGCTCCCTGGTGGGCAGACAGTGGTAAACAGAAGAGATAAAAAAATAAAGCATCACATGAGACAATTTCAGATGAGGGTAAGACCTAGGAGTGTATCGAGCAGGTAGTGATGGCGAGGCCCCGAGGGTGCCGGTGGTGCTGAGGGAGCTGGCGCGGGCTGGCAGCAAGAGGAGACGGGTCCTGGGGCCACGGGCTGAGCTCAGAACCCTGGAGCCTCGCCCAGGGCTGCTCTGCGCCTGGAGAGCTCGCAACGCCAACGGCTGCTTACACAGCTACTATTTTGAATGAGTGGAACTTCTGTTTAAAAAGGAAAATCACCAAACACAGAAAATTAACTCCCAATCTACCAGAAATGGGAGGGACAGATAACGAACATTCAAGTTGACTAAAGGTCTCCTTGAGATCACCCGTCCCAGCAGGGCACGCCACGTCCAGGAAAAACAGCCCCATGGAAAAGTCCGTTACTCATGTTCCCTTCAGGCACAAAAGAGGGACGCTCCCTGTGCAGGGTGATGGTGGACTCTCTGGGCTGCTGGCCGCAAATGGAAAACCCGGGGGTGGGGAGCTTGCTCCTCCTCGATTCCCGGGCTTCGTCGCTATCCCAGGCCCAGCAGGTTTTCAGGGGATGGACACAGACTCTTTTTTTTTTTGGCAGTAAAAATTTTTAATAATACTCAGTGTCTATTCCTGACTTAAAACATGACATACTAGGAGCAGAAAATTTCCATAACCTAATAAAGAGCACCTAAAAAATAAAGTGTAGCTGCTCTCATGCTCTACGTGAGGAGACCAGATGCTTCGCCCTGCTCCTGAAGACAGAGCACGGTCTGTCCCCATCAGCTCTATGCAATTCATATCGAGGGTCCTATGCCACTTGACAAGTGAGACAAGCCCTTAAAATGCACATGGGTACGAAGAGTGGAGATAAGCCTGCCCTTGTGAGCACACGACGGGCATGCGCGTGCGGGGAACCCCAAAGGATGTACCAAAAATACACAAGGAGTAAGAACTGTGCTTCAGGGTACAAGATGGACAGTGAAAATCAATTGCATTTCTATATATTAGTTGTGAACAATTGAAAATTGAGATTAAAAAACAATACCAATAACACAAAAAATATGTGGGAGACTGACCCCGGCCCGACACACAGAGGCAACCAAGGAGACTGACCCCCTGGACACAGACTCTTGAATCCTAATTTTGTCCCTGTGTTGGGACAAATAAAGACAAAAAGGCTTTGAAGTTCATTTTTGAATTCCTTGTTCCACACGAGAAGCTGAGGCTCGGAGCAGCCAGGACCCAGTGTGTCCTGGGGACAGAGCAGGATTGGAACCCGGAGCCGACAGACAAGGAGAAAGGTGTGCATGGCCCACACGCACGCAGCCTGTCAGGTGGCCTTCCGGCCTTCTGTTTTCCTTCATTTCCCCTCTCTCTTTCCCTCTGCGTTCCTTTAATAACAAAACAGCACTTTTCATGATGGAAAATGTGAAGCACTCACAGCAAGTGAGCACCCAGGGCAACGGCTGCTGTGTAGCCACCGTGTCCACCACCACCTTCACAGGCCGATCCCATGGCACAGTCCTTCCCACCTGCCTTTGTCCCGTTGTTGTGCTGAAGCAGGCACGAGGCTTCAAGGGATCTCACCTGCAGATATTCCAATACAGAAGATGCGGTTTCCCTGCGAAACATAAGCCTGAACAAGTCCAAGGGAGGAGAGCCGCGCCCATGCCTTCCTGTCCGCGGGTCCCAGCGAGCGCCCGGATTTCCCACCGTCTGATGAACGTCTCTTTCCAGGCTGATGGAACTGTGACCCAATGGGAGAAAAAGTTCACGCTTGGGAATCCGTTCCTGGCTCTCCGAGGTCCCTGCTCAACCGTGGGCTTCCTTCCGTCCAGCTCTTTCTCTTCTCTCTCTCTCTCTCATTGCAGAGAAATTGCATTTCACCGCAAGAAATTGGGCTATTTGTCCCGTACCTTCTCTTGCCCCCGGTTTCTGCCGGGTGTGCTCCTAAGATGTTGTTTGACAAGTTCTTGTCCACTACCACCATGGGAGCCTCCATCAGACTCTGCTTAGATCTTTTTTGACAAGACCATCTCAGAGGTGACCTCCATGTGATTTTTCCTTAGGAGGGCCATTGACTTTTGTGCTGGTAGCAGCTGATGTTCAATCCCTGGATCATTTCATTAATCAAAGATTGTCAATGATGGCTTTCTGATTCTGTCCTCTCTTATTAGCTAGAATGTTTCTGTACTGAAGCTGGATGTGGTGGCCCATGCCTGTCATCCCAGCAACTCAGGAGGCTGAAGCAGGAGGATCGCAAGTTCAAGGCCAGCCTCGGCCAACTTAGTGAGGCGCTAAGCAACGGAACAAGACCCTGTCTCCAAATGAGAAATAAAGAGGGCCGAGGATGTGGCTCAGTGGTTAAGCATGCCCTGGTTCGATCCCCAGAACCAATAATAATAAATTAATTAATAATAATAAAATTTTTAAAAATTTAAAAAGGAGGATATGAGAGATTCCTCCTCACCTCCCACCGAATTATCCAGTGGTGTAATTCATTCAGGAAAGTCGCAGAAGGTGCTTCATTCTTTACCTTATTTACCCATTTTCAAATGGCGGCCCAAATGTTCTAAAAGTGACTGTGTGTACTTATATTTAAATATGTTTTGTTGTCCCCTCAAGGCTGAGGGGGCCATTTCAAGCCAGTCCCTGGGCCCTTTCCTGTGATCCCAGTGGCCTGCTGGGAGGGAGAGATGCTGTCCTCCGCCCACTACACAGCACCCCACAGCGCTGGTGCCGGCTCGGTGCTCCACCAAGAACAGGAAGGAGTCACAACTCACAGGTGACGAGCACAGGCACTGAGTTCACCCACATCATTCACACCTGCCAAGATTCAGAATGCTTCCCGACAGTCCCTCCGCCCATCCTGCCTGTTGCAGAGCCCCCTGACCCCGGGCTGCGGTGGGAGCTTCTCCGGGCTCCACAGAGCGGCCCATTCTCTGCTGCCGCTGCTGGTGCTCCTTGCACAGGCCCGCTGCGGTTCCCTGGCCACTCTGGCTAGTGGACATCTGGGTTACTTCTGGCTTGGGGGTCTGGTAAATAGGTTGGGAACTTTTTTTTCAGTACCAGGGATTGAACCCAAGGTCTTGCACACTTTAGGCAAATGTTCTAACACTGAGCTACACCCCCGGCCCCCGCGAACACTTTGTACAGTGTGTGCGTGGATTAATGCCTTCATTTCTCTTGAATAAATATGCAGGAGCGGAGCTCACAGATCACAGGGTGAATGTACGCTTAATTTTTATGGCACTACCAAGGAGTTCCCTAAGGGTCACTCCGTTTCACATTGCCACCAGCAACCCACGTGACATCTGGTTATTCCGTATCTTCACTGACACTTGCTATTTTAGGTCTTCTTGATTTGGGTCATTCTAGTGACCACGCAGTAACAGAAACATCTCTAAGTGACTATTTTTTTCCATGAGTACAGGTTTAGATGATAATCATAGATTAATAATAGCAAACACTTAATGTTTAAACACATTAAACATTTAATGCACATCAGAGCTTGTTTCCATTCTTTATAAATCCAACAATAACTTTGAGGTAGGTATTGTCACCTCCACTGTACAGATGAGGACACTGAGGCACAGAGATGTTAGGTAACTGAGATGGCGTCACACAGCTAGGAGGCAGCAGAAGCAGGATCTGACCCGCCCGGTTTGGCTTCAAGGTCCAAGTTGTCAACATGTGTGCCCGTCTGCTCTTGAAATTGTTCAGTAGAAGCTCCTTTCTTTCCCTAAGCAGCTGGCACATCTCCTGGTCAAGCAAGGTGCAGGCTCGCACCTAATGTTGCATCCACGTTCTTGGTTTCTGCCCACCCTGCCACCATCCCTGGAACGTGACAGGCTCCTTCACCAGCACACCCCGGGTATGGCTCCCCTTGCTCCACGAGGGCTTATTTCCAGCATCTTCCGCGGTGGTTGGATGATTCTTCTGAGTCCTGGTAGGCTGCACCTGAGTGGTGTAGTGCTACAACGTTCTGACAAACCAACCAAATGGACAGTCACTCGAATACGGGGACCTGCCATCTCAGTACTGAGGCAGGGTGGTGTCAAGGACAGCAGGCCCACTGGGCACCACCAGGACCCCAGATTTCTCCTCTTCTCCACTCTGGCTGTGCAGCCTTCTCCCCGGGGCTGTGTGGCTGCCGCCATCCCAGGCCCCGCAATCCCACTCTAGAAGCAGCCGCGACTTCTGTTTCTGTCTTTTTGGAAAAACGGGGTTTTGGAGCAGCTGCCCCATGGGCTGGAGCCAGGTCATGCGTGTGTCCCGAGCCCATCACTGGCAGGGGAATCAGGCCTTGAGGACCAGCCTCCACCACAGCTCCGCCATCAATGGTGGATACAGCGGGCAGTGGGTGTCCTGAGCCACTGTCCCCCAAGGCCTTGTGGCAGCCAAAATCCCTGCAGGGGCCGCCACCCTGAGCAGCCTCAGCCTCACCCAGTGGCACCACCATGTTCTGTGTCTTCTAAGACGCAGAGAAGGTGGAGAAGCCCTGGCAGGGCGGCCAGTCGGGATGCCCCCGGGGGACACCGGAGGTGCTCCTGAGTTCTGAACCAAGCCGGCCTCTGGGATGGAGGGAGGGGAGATGGCTGTGAGAAGCAGGCTGGGAGGATGAACAGGGGACCAGAGGCCCTGTGAGGGCAGGGCAGCCAGAGGCCGCGGCGGCGCCCTCCTAGCTGGACTGACGCTCTGTTCTGCATGTCCCTTCCTTCCAGC